>PVJL010020019.1:0-12808 GCA_004026885.1 Lyroderma lyra
TCAGCCCTCAGAGCCGTCCTCTCCCCTCCACACCCTCCCCTCTTCCTCTCTGGTCTCAGAGGGTGGGTCTCTTCCTTTCCAAGGCCAGTCACTCTTCTTTGCCCTTGGCTTGGTTTTCCCCATTTTTCCTTCTTTTCAACCACACGGCCTTTGTCATGTGTTTTTAGCAGCTCCACGTGGCCTAGGAGAATGCTCAAGTCACTCTTGTCTTACAACCAAACAAATCCATGACAGCATGTCTCTTGCATCACTACCCTCTCTACTTTCTTTACCTCCATTTACACTCTACCCTCCCTGCTTTTGCTTTTTCTTCTTTTTTCTTTTTGGTAAAAAAAAAAAAAAAAATATATATATATATATATATATACACACACACACACACACACACACACACACACACACACATATACATACACACACACACACACACACACACACACACACATATACATACACACACACACACACACACACACACACACACATATATATATATGACAGCACTGACAAGAGATAAGTTAATTTTGTAATTCTTAGGAAGCAAAGAAGAAATCCCCAATGAACCACAGGCCTAGCTGATGGCCTGCATGTGTGGGAAAATACATTGTCCATCCATCTTTGCACCATCCTTGAGACCTTCCCTGATTGCTGTTAAGTAGAACCTTGCTTCTCCAGCCACCAGCCTAGTAGAAGAAAGAGGAGTGAATCACTGTGTTTGGGGAAGTGCAATGTGAAAGTGAGGGCTTTCAACACCCCAAAGATGGAAGGAGAGAGGTCTAGGACAGGCGTGGGCAAGGGCAGGAGCTGGTGAAAGGCCCAGAGGGATCCATTTGCTTCTTTTTAAAAATTGAACAGTACCTGACATCAACACAGCCATATACAATGACCAGGTAGGTATATGCAGGCCCTGTCACACAATGGGGGCTCGGAGGTCTTTGTAGAGTGAGATGGACCTGGCTGACTCCGGAGCTGGTGATTGCAGACCCAGCAAGAGCCATCCAATGCCAGAGCACCGAGAATGTGATCAGCCAGCCATAGCAGTAGCTGTTGGCATCTTAGGGGAGAATTTTTGAGGGTTTAATAGAATTGTAAACTGTTGTATAGTCAGTTGTCTTGGGGAAATAGGAAAATCAAAACCCCTGGGAGGTGATTGGTGATTGTCTGTAGGCAACACCCTTCACCTTCCCTCTCTGAACAATTCCTGCTCACCTTTCAGGACTCAGCCCCATGCCTGACAGAATGAATCTCACAGTCCTTCTTCTATGCTCCCTTAGTATGCCCCTGTGCCATATGAGGTTTTTACATGTGTCATAATCATCTGCTAACTCCTCTGTCCCATCCATTGGACTCCACACTCCCTGAGGGCAGAACATCGATTTCTGATGCCTACCGTTGTTCCTAGGCTATACGAAGTCCTCAGGAAATTGTGGATAAATGAATGAATGAGTCTGAGGCGACTGGTTCTCAGATCCAGACTGGGAAATCGTTCCCTAGTAATGGGTACACATTGTTGGGTGGGCGCCAGGCCTTAGATGGCTCAGGAACATCAGGAACTTGCCTGGCAAGACAGACGCTGGGATTGTGTCACCAGGGCCTCTGAGGTTGAGCGCCTGTGACTTCACCGAGTGTTCTGTGTGACACATCAGGCTGACATGAAATACCAGCACCCCGGGGCGAGGACCTCTTCCCAGCGCATGGCCCATGCTCACCTAGGCCTTGAGCTGGACAATCAAACCTGTGCTTCTTTTATTCTGTGTTGTTCTGAAGATTTTACTCCTTTTGTCCTCCCCAAGAGACTGATTGACTTAAGGAAAGATTCTCTGATAAAGGCATCATTACAATCAAATGAATTCACTAAAAACATGCTTAAAAAATAATTGCAGGGCCTTGTCAATGACTATGGTCAGTGCTGGCTCACTTATGCTGGGTCAGACCATTATGTGGTTTGAGATAGAACCCAGAATGTCCATGTAACAACCCCCTCGATCGTACCAGAGGGTCTGAGTGTTGGCCTATGGACGGCACAAACGCTAGGTCTTTCCATTGCTAGCAAACTAGTTGTTTTTATACTTTTAAAAGTATAAAAACTTTACACTTCTAACTCTAGGATGACAGGAAAGCTGGACTACTTTCTACATAAAAGAAGGAGGCCCCAGCAAAGGGAAGAAGGCATTCAAGTTCTGTGTGTACTGAGGCAAATAAGGGAAGGCTTGGAGGAGGAAAAGGCCAAGTTCTCACCGAAGGGAAACCCTGCCATCCTGGCTCAGACAGTTGAAGGTTTGTCTGGAGCAGAGAAAGGAAATAGACCTCAGCTCCCTCAAGCCTGGTGGGCTGCTTAGCACCCCAAGTTGGAAGACCTAGGGCTGGAACATCCTTACCGCTTTTGCATTATTTCATTAGGCTGTTGACAAATAAACACATGGAAACAATCCACAACCAGGCACTGATTACATTTCCCTTCAAAGGCAAGGCAGGCCCTAGGTCTTCTGTGAAAAATTATCTTAATCCCTCATTGACATGTAACCCACCCTCGCATTTCCCAAAATTTCTTAGTCATGCTTTTCGGAGGGGTCTGACTGCTGCTCGTTCTGTGTGACTCTGCACACAGTGCTCACTCATCTCTTTTCTTCTATCCTGGAGTAACCGGAGGCAGGATGACAGCTGAGCTGACCTCCAGTGTCGTCATCTGTACCATAGAAGCCATCCTCTCTGTGGTGGCCATCCAGTAGCCCCACCATCCAGGACCCATTGCTTCAGAGGCAGAATTAGTTCTCTTTAACTGGTTGTGTGTGCAAAGCTAGAACCTTTTCAGTCAGATTGTAAACCTTTAGGGTAGCAATATTTCTGTATCTTCCATCCTCCCTAACACTCTGCTGGCTACACGAGGGGCTTCAGTCTATACCCTTTTATTCACTGATTGAGTTTCTAGCAGCCTCAAGTGTACCAGGGCTGTCTGGAAAGTATCCAGCCATGTCATATAAAAAAATAGAGTCATTTATGGCTGGATTTCTTCTGGCTAGCCCTTGTATATAATGAGCTAATTTCTCTTGTATGCATTTAGAATGATACTGGTCATGTCCCATCCTTGGGAGAAGAGGAAAATGATCACTATAATAATTTTCTGTGCTCTGTGGTTCAGACGAGCAATGCTGGTTGAGAAAGGCATGCGTAAGTTAGGGTTAACAGTGGCAGAGCCATCTAACATCATTCTGTCCACAAGGACAGTGGTTGAACCCCTTTCTTGTATGTGGCAGAGGAGGATATATCAAGGAACTAACGATGCTTAGGCATCATGGTTCCCAGTTGCACAAGAGCTCCATCAAAGGCCCTGTACTTAATCTTCTATTTCTAATTTTAAAATATTTTTCTTAAAGTGACCTTTCTCTCCCCTCCAATTGAAAAGGCTTCAAACCTCACAAAACCTGGATCGTCCCAGTCTCCCTGTGCTGTGCCAAGGTGGGGGTGTATGTGAGGGCATCTGAGAAATGGTGATGCAGGGTCTGTCCCTCCCAGACAAGAGATAGGACATTAGCATCAAAGATAAATAATTACCATAGATGAACTCTCAGATGTTTCTGATTATGCCTTTTCTATCCAGGATAAGTTTAAGACCAGCTGTTTCTATTCTAGCAATAGTCTGACTTTCTAGAATTAAACATCCTCACAACCTGGTATAGGCATTGCCTGCAGTGCCCACAGGATAACTGGAGGGAATCATTTTATTCACTTCAGCTGTGCCAGAAAAAACCATAAATATTTAGTAATCTGTCTGTATACCCATCCATCACTCATCCATCTATCCGTCCAACTATCCATCCATTCATCCACCCATCCGTCCATTCATCCAACCGTTTGACAATTGGAGGTAGACCTGAATTCAAGCCCCCAAGCACTGCTGCTTACTAGTTGTGTGACCTTGGACTGATTACTTTACGTTCTAAATTTCTGTATCAGATGATACAGGTGATAATGGTAATACCTGTCATAGGATTGTTATGAGAGTCAAAAGAGTTAAAACTTGTTAAGCACTTTGAAAAATAACTATACAAAGTAAACTCACAATATGTGTGAGCTCTTACTATTTCTCAGTGTTCATGACGTGGCAGGTCAAAAGGACACATCAGTGGGTGGAGTGTGTCCCTAAGAAGGAAGCCAGAGATAAAATCGGCAGAGATCTCCCCCAGTGGGGGCCAGCCAAGCCAGGCCAAGTCAGAAGAGGACATTTTCTATTCGGACTGTCCAAAACATCCAAACAATTTGTACATCTTAATTTTACCTCATTCCATGAAGCCTAGAAGGTGGGTCTGGGACTAGCTGTGAGATGTAAGGGACTGGGCAGCAGAGCCTACATAACAAATCATCCTAGACACCATTTTTCTACCCCTTCCTTAAGCCATTGACAAATCCTTCAACACAAATCTTGAAGTTGATCACTTCTTACTATTTCCTCTCCTACTATGCTAGTCCAATCCCCCCATATCTTACACTAGAGCTATTGCAATCACTTCTAAGTGGGCTTCCTAATTGTACCTTTTCACTCTTCCTGTCTATTCTCCACACAACAATCAGAGTGATTATGTTAAAATCTAAGTCAGACATTGTTAAAATGTGCATAAAACCCTCTAACTCATTCATTCAACAAGTATTTTTCAACTTGTTGAATCTCGAGTGTGTGCTAGGCATTGCTCTAAGGGCTGGGAATGTAGCAGCGAATAAACAAAACAAAAAACAAGCCAGATCCCCTGCTCTCGTGGAGTGTATGTTCTAATGGGGGAGGTAGACAATAAAGAAAATTTGCACATAACATATATAAAATATATAAATACACTGAATGTATGTGGGGCACGGGAAGATCACATCAAGAAGATTAAATTGGAATAGTCATGAGGGAAGCCAGGTAGATATCTGAGGATGAGGCTTCTAGAAAGGGAAAAGTAGCTGAGGCCCCAAAGTAGAGGATGACTTATTTTTGTTTTTTTATTGAGCTATAATTCACATACCACAAAATTCACAATCCAGTGGTTTTTTAGTATGTTCACAATATTGTGCAATCATCACCATTACCTAATCCTAGAACATTTTCTTCACTCCAAAAGGAAACTCTGTAGCATCATTATTCATAATAGCCCCCAAATGGGAAAAACTCACATGTCTATCAACTAATGAATGAATAAATAAAATGTGGCCTATCTCTGCAGTGGAATATTATTTAGCAACAAAAGGAAAGGAAGTATCGATACGTGCTACGACATGGCTGAATGTTGAAAACATTATTCTAAGTGAAAGAAGGCAGTCAGAAATGACCACCTACTGTATGGTTTCATTTTTATGAAATGCCCGAAAGAGGCAAATCTATAAAGATTGAAAATAGATTAGTGGTAGCTTGGGGCTGTTGGGAAAGCAGGACTGGTATATGGTGTTTCTTTTTGGGATAATAAAAATATTCTAAAATTGAGTCGGGCGAGAGATGCTTGCCTCTGTGAATACACTGAAAGTCACTGAATTGTACACTTTAAGTAGGTTAATGGTATATGTTAAAGGTTCTGGTCACACATTGCCAGTGTGTGTGGGGAGGGAGTTTCCCCACACTGACTAGTAAATTCTCTGACACCAGCGAGGTGCCCTATAGTCCAGCTCTGGATATTTTTCACCTGGAGAGAGTGTCAGATCCCATAGGTTAAGGGTGAGTCCTGTAATACTCCCCTACCCCTTTAGAAGTCAGTCGCAAGCCCTGACTTCTACCTGTGCCTCTGAACAACTGGCTATACATGAGAGGTTCCAACAATCCCTCCTTGGTTTTGATTAATTGGCTAGAGTGGCTCACAGAACTCAGGAAAACATTTTACTTACTAGATCAATGGCATATTAAAGAAGCTATAACTCAGGAGTAGCCAAACGGAAGAGACGTGCAGGGCACAGTACGGGAAAAGGGTGGGGGAGTCTTCCAGGACTCACCTGCAATACTGGTGAGTCCTGCAATACTCACCTGCAATACATGGTGGGGGGCACCATGGCTGAAGCACAGGGAGGGAGACCTGAGGTCAGAGAGGCAATGGGCAGCCAGAGGCCATAAGGGCTGTGAGGCCATTATAAGGAATTTGGATTTTACCCTGATGTGAGGAACCAGTGGGGATTTTTGAGTCGATGAGTGACACAATATGACTTGGGTCGTAATAGAGTCACCTGGCTGCTGTGTAGAGACTGTAACACAGAGAATTTGAAGGGAGAAAGAACAGAACCAGAGATTTCTCAGAGAAAAACGCAAGTTCTTCCTCTGGTCTAAATGAGCCATGTGAACATTTGCAGGAAAAGTGTTCCAAGGAGATGGAAAAGCAGGTACAAATCTCTGGGCCCAGGCGACAACTAGAGGAAAATTAAGGCAACCTGTATCACTGGGGCAAAGTGATACTTTCTGTGTCACTTTATCAGAGAGACGTCCTTGACTGTGTTATAGGAAACCACAACTCCCTCCCTCCCACTCTTTATCTCTTCACCCTACTTTATGAGTCTTCAGAGCCCCATCGCTGCCCAATGTATGATATAGTTACGTGTTATCTACCTGGCAATGAGAACTGAGTTATGCCAAGGCCCCCCTTTTAGCCTCCAAGAGGGAGAGGAAGGGAGAAAGAAATAACTCCTCAGAGAGGAGAACATGTTTTACTCATTTTCCTGAAGTTTCCCTCTCAAGAAGCCCCTCTTATGAAAACCTGCTCTCTAGCCTTATAGGTTGTGTATTTCTAGGACATTCTGGGGGTTGACTGAAAACATGCAGGAAGTATTAATAGAAGAGTCAGGTATAAAGGAGGCTAATTCGTTTTTTATTCCATTGGTCTCAGAAAGTCATTGCACTCGTCAATGTCACCTTCACTAACTTTGGTAACAAATTATCCTCAGACAGTTGTTTAACCCCATGCAGGTTTCCTTCTTGCTCACGCAGACTGATGTGGATCAGAAGACTGTTCTTGCCCATTCTCTTCCATGCAATAACTCAGGGATCCAAGCTCCTTTCATTGTATGATGTTGCCACCTTAAACATGTGAAAAGGGAGAAGCCCAGTGACTGCAAACCTGCCCTTAGCTGCCTTAACCCAGCAGTGGCACACGTCACTTCCGCCCATGGATCCATTGGACAAAGTCAACCGAACGCCGCCACCTAACCATGGACAAGGCTGGGAGGTGTCACCTTCTTGCATGTTCTGGAAGAGAAAAATGAAACAGTATCTGGCAAACATAGTGTTGTTTCTCTGCCCCAGCTGCCTTGAGAATGGTGATGGGCTCTTCTCAGGGTCGGCCGAGGAGGGAGCTGGAGGAGAGGAAAGAAGTTGTTGGCTGCACAGGACAGGTTCGTGAGGGTCACTGGTAATCTGAGATGGGACCGGTGGGCTGTGGCCCAGATACCCTCTCCCCTGGAATCCAACTCTCTCTCTGACACATGACTCCCAGAGGGCTTCAAACTCAAGTCCTCCCTGACATGCCCTGCGGGGCCATTCCTTGGCAGTGTCTAGGGGCCCCTGTGGGTCCCGTGGCCATTTTACCAGTACCCCTCAGAGCGATGTTACAAAGCTTCTCAGCTCGAATAGTTCAGTTCTGTAGTGTGAACAGCGGCCTAGAATCAGGTTCATTTGGCCACTTGCACAGCAATTTCCACCGGGTCATTGTGAGTGGGGGCAGGAGGTATTTCTTGGAGGTTTATCATTTCACATGTGTTTACTCAGGCTTTCTTTTGAGAGAACATACCTCCTCAACCTGACAGTCTGTTTAGGCACAGGCCTCCTGATACACCATGTACTAGTTAAAATGTCCAATGTGGAAAGTATTATAACAGCTATGTAACAACCTTTGATTAAAAGCAGCTATTGCTTCAGATATGATCTGGGTTACCAGAAAATTGGACATGTGCACGGGCTGGCTTAATGTCTTTATTCTTTTCTTTGCTCTTGTTTATCATTTTCTAACCTTGGGAGGTGAACTCCAGAAGTCTGTGTTCCCCACAGCGTGTCGCATCATGTTGACACTGAGTAGCAGTGATACATGGACACATGAAAACCATTTATAGTAGTAAGTAAGCTTAGGAGCTTTGAATTTTTTGAATGTTTTATTTGCAAGCGTTGGCTCATTACCTGAGAGGTGGAGATCCCATCAATAAAAGCAACAAACCAAAGCTAACTCAGCACTCAGTCAGCTCATGTCTGATGACCTTGGTATTGCGTGTTTTGAGTTCCTTAACAACCTGTGATTATTGAGCGTCGAACCATGTCCTCCTGCAAGTTTCCTTGTAATCTTATCTGAAAAAAAAGGATTCCAACAAGGTTTCATAAGGAGATGTAGCCAGGTTCCCGTGTAGGGCCGTGCAGTTTGTGTGCAGCCTTCTGCCTTGCCTTCCCCACTCCCTGGTCCCGGGCTGTGTCAGCCCAGAGGATGGGACATCTTTAGCCCATCTTTAGAAGCACTACACAGTATGTCTGCCATGTCCCTCACCGTGACGGGGGTTTGCAGTGTCCTCAGCCTCTGATGATTCTCAGGCTTCTTTTGTGCCACCCAAGGGGACAAGGCCAGAGGTGGAGGAATTTCTCCCCCAACACAATCCTCCCCAAGTCCCTGATCTCCTCTATTTAGTTTCAGCTTCTTCAGTGATAGCTCTGCCCACAAACTCTTCACACACACGAAGGATTCTTTTGCACACCCACACTCTATAAGAATGTGATGTATAGCATGACAATATTCTGTCACACTAACTTGCGTGGGCTTTCCCCCTATAGGTAAATATCTTCTCCTTCCCTCTTCACTCAGCCAATTTAAACAGTCAGGCTGTTCTGTGCTCAGTCCCTCAGGGAAGGGATGGGAAAAGTAGGAAGCAGAGAAAACTAGGAGTTGTCTTGATGTGGGTTTCCAGAAGCTGACGCTCTCATGGGAGTAGTGAGGACTCTGTGTGTAGACAAGACAGGAGGGACACCCTGAGTGACAACAGAGATTACCACTCCTGTCCCCCCAAGTGAAAGAGGGTTGGTAGACAGCTCTATGATCTACCTGTTGATAATTTCATCTGGGAGGATTTTCCTGCCCCAACGTGGCATCAGAATGAGGCCTGTGTACTCATGGGTAGCACAGGAAAGCTAAGAGAACTGTCAGATCTAAAGGGTCTTATGCCTGGAATGAGGAATGTTCTGAGGACTTGTGTGGATTGAAAACGGATGACCAGAGGGGACAATGGGCACTTCAGCAGTGCCTGATTGGGCACGATGCTACCTCCCACCCAATCTGTTAGCACCATGTAAGCTGCCCAGAGACACAATGCTGGGGGAAACAGGTGCTTGAGGTTAAGCTTCTGCGCCTCAGTGGGGTAGGTCTCAAAATAAACAAAGTGCTAGAACAACAGGTGAACTCGCACACCTCACTGGTGAGCAGGGTTTCAAACCTGGTGGAATCTGTACAAACCAGATTTCCTTCCCACCTTCCCCATCTTGCTACCCCATCTCTCTACCTGTCTTCCTATATTTCTATCATGCACCCACATTCTGTGAAGGAAACCGAGGGGTGATGGGGGCTGCTGGGGTGTGGGGCTATGCGGCCGAGCCCAGCTGTTACTGAACATAAAACTAATCGGAGGAAGAGCCTCCAGGAGCATCAGCTCAGCTCTGCCTTCCTCACACTCCTGTAGCCTGTGGCCAGAAGGAGATGCGGGCTCCTGTCTTCACACCGAGCAAGTCCTCTGCCCCTGCTGCCTCAGGGAGCCCTCTACGGAGATTTTGTCCCTGCTTCTGCGTTCTTTCCTCTTGGTTGGTTGGTTTTTTATCCTCAAGCTGTAAACGTGTCCAAGTTTCTCTTAGCCTAAATAAACAAGCAAAGCTCTGCAAAAAAAGGAAGAATCCTAAAGCCCCCCTTTCACATTCTGACTGCTTCATTATAAGAACATTTAGTCTCCTTCCTCCCCTCTCATTCCAGTGTCCCAAGGATGTCTAATATCCTCAGTTCTTCTTCCTCAAGCATTTCTTAACATACAGTAGTCCAGCTTTCACCAAGCCCCTACCACCAGTGTTGCTAAAGTCACCATGAACTTCCTAATTTCCAAAACCGATGAGCAACCTTTCATTTTTATCTTACTAGACTTTCCTGCTGCATTTGAGCGGGTTCCTGATTGCCCCCAGGCTCTGTTTCATCCACGACACCTCCTTGTCATGGTTGTCCTGGGACCTCTCTGCTTTTTGCTTCTTAGACCCTCCTCGTGAGTCCAACTTCTTACATGCTTTGGGTTCCTGGAGTTCTGGGTCAGGATGCCTTGTCTTCTGACAGTCAATACATATTCTGGACAACCCCACCTCATAGTTTTGGCCGCCACGTATACTGATAGCCATTTTTTTCTTGTCTCTAGCCCATACTTCTCTAAACTTTTCAGCTTCCATTTCCTGCTGGATATTTCTATTTCAATGCTCTTTGGGCATTTCATTGTCAACATATGCAAGTTTTTATTATCTTATCCACTAAGTCAGCCTCTTATCAATTGAGGGAGATAGTATTTCTTTGTCGCTGGACGCTGGGAATCACCCTTGATTCCTCCTTTCCCCTCCTCGGTGCAGCCAGCTGGTCGCCAGTTCTTGTTTATTTTACTCGTCAACATTTCTTCAGGCCAAGCTGAGGCCTCATCACCTCTCCTCTGGTTGCTGTGGTCTCCTTGTGTCTCTCTGCAACAAATTCATCTTCTCTACTGCAGCCAAAATGGTATTTTCTTAAAAAGGGGTTATTATTTGTTGCTTTAAAAAATTGTGGTAAAATACATGTAACACAAAATTTAGCATCTTTACCATTTTTAAGTACCCGGTGCGGCGGTGTTAATTATGTTCATATTGTTGTGGCGCCATCGCCAATGCCCCTATCTCCAACAGTGAACTCAGAATCTACTTTGTAATGGAGGTTCAGTGTGTTTTTGGCGAATACATGACAAAAGTGACAGAATTCCTAGAGGAATACCGTCCATTTCATCAATGGAATATTGAGAATGTCAGATTTAATAAAATTAATAATTCTACTGCTTCATCAAGGACTTTTTTATAGCCTATTTTATTTAACCCAGCATATCCAAAATATTATTACAGCATAGGGTCAACATAAAATAATTACTGAAAATAATAATTACTGAAACATTTTACATTCTTTTCTTGTGCTAAGTCTTTGAAATCTGGTGTATGTTTTCTATTTGTAGCGCTTCTCATAGGGCTACTGTATTAGCACAGAGGAAGAGCTTTTCAAGAAGGTTCCTAATTAAAGCTGTTTTCCCCCTGGGAGTGTCAGTGGGTACAGAAGACAGTGGCTGCTGGCACATTTACTAACACCTGCATTCACGTTAAGCTGTCAACTGTCTTACACACCATTGCTAGTGCACTGTCAATACACATGTCAACGACTGTCTCGGAATTATTATGAAAATTATCTTGAAAGCCCTTGGGGACTCCAGGGCTCCAAGGACCATACTTTGGGAACTGCTGGGCAGAATGAAGGAGACTCAGTAGGGTGAGACTCTGGTCCTTGGCTTGTCATTGTGCTGCCTCTGTGGGGGAAACGTAATCAGGAATTACATATTTCAAGAATAATGAATACCTCAATTCATTTTGGACATGTCTAAATCTGAGTCATGTCCACAACCCTGAAGAAAAAAAAATTGGGCCGCTTCCTGAGAGTGGCCTTGAGAGGTGATTTCAGGGACGGTTTTGTTTTAAGGGGTGTTTGTTTGCACCTCCTGCTGAAGCGGAGCACCGCAGAGCTGGTCGGTGGCTCGGGAAGCAATTAGGAACATTGCCAGGGCTTCCACATCAGATAAGAGAGCAGGACAAGTGTGTGTCAGCCCCTTCCAGTGAGATCGCCGATAAGCTTGTGGGTCAGCAGAAGCTGTCCTCTGAGGGAGGCGTGGGTCATGTGAATGGGCAGGCAGGGTGGCCGCGGTCTGGGAACCTCCGGCTCCCAGCTGAACCAGCAGCAGATCTGTTCTTGCCTCAGTTTCCATAAGGAGTCAACACAAAGGAGGTTGTGGTTGCTGTCTGTCCCACCCTCATCCAGGGCTTCATGCTTCCGGGTCCTTCTCATCCAGTCGTGAGAGACGGGCCAGGCACAGCTGATTCTCACCTGTCACAGCGCAGAGGCTCAGAAGTGAAATGCCTTGCCCAAGGCCACATGGGAAGCGCAGAGGTGTTCCACGGAAACCGTGGTGTTGGGGACTGGAGTTTAGACTTCTTCCAGATTTCAGGTGTTCGAAAGCTCTCTCCACTATTTCCACTGTGGCAGGTATGTATGCTCTTGGGGGTGATCCCTAGGCCACTACCCACTATAGGGTGTGTGTGTGTGTGTGTGTGAGAGAGAGAGAGAGAGAGAGAGAGAGAGAGAGGTCTGTTACTCTTCAGGCCTGCATAGAAAGCCTTCTTCTGAGGCCTTGGAGGGCTTCCCAGCTCAGTACACCCCTTGGCATATCTGAAAGAGGTGGGTGGAGACAGGGGGCCACTTATCTCTGGCTGGGGGGCTCCTTTGATAGAAAAGCTGGTTTCGCTTTGGGGACAGTAGATTGGTGGGTGCGGCAGGCTGGCCTTGGTTTCCTGCTAGATTTCAGATGGGTGGCAGGACAGCTCAGAGGGTGCACAGACTGTCCAGGCAAGTCCCCTGCTTCCTTTGTGATCACCCCACCCACCCACCTACCAGGCCACACACGCGCCAGTGCTGAGGGCTGGGAGAAGTGGCTGCAGTGGCTGATCGTGGCCTGTCCCTGTCAAAGTTTCCGTATGAAAAGTCCTGACAGCTTAGAAGTTTCATGGTTAATACCTGACTTA
>PVJL010020020.1:0-12812 GCA_004026885.1 Lyroderma lyra
CTCGTGTCACGACGACGCACCAGCTCCCACGGCACCGTCTGTGAGGGAGCCTGGAGCCAGCACCCACGTAGCTGTGTGGGACACCCCCTGCTCACCTCATCTGGGCCCCGGTGACTTGTTTCTGCACCTGACGATGAAGGAAATACTGAAAGGAAGATATTTTGATAACATTCAATATGATGACAGCTCTGATGGCCATTCCCGAAAAAAGAGTTCCAGAACTGCTCGGAAGGGTGGACCAGACACTGGCGTCGGTGCACAGCTTCCCAAGGGGCGTCCTTTGAGGGTGACCGTAGTGACAGCGGTGAGGCGTGCAGCACTTTTTCTAGGACAAGTTCACGAACTTAATTGTCCAACCATGAGTGCATGGAGCTTGTATATATTTTACAGAAGCATTTGGGGTGCACGGAGTTGCCAAGCTGTTTTGCAATGCTCATGAGCCAGGAATAGAAATGTTTGTCTTTCAGTTAATAAGAAAATGCCTCAAGGAAGTTGTTCAGGAGCTGGAGCTGGGGGCTGGGAGAAACTGCTTTCGGCGGCACAGGCAAACACACAAACCCTCAGCAGCAGAGGACTGTGCAACCCGAGGATCCCTATCAGACATGCAATCCTAAACCAGAGCGCAAACATCCAGACCTGCCCGTGGCCCCAACAAACGGCGTGGGCCACAGGCTCACGTGAACGGAAGAGGCCCGTTTGGCACGCAGGGGAAAGCGTCAGCAGACAAGCCCACAAACCCCACTTTGGCCTCCGTTAATGGGGGTTCTGACTCCAGTCAAATCACATGCGCATCGGGCACTGCCTCCCTGAATCGTGTGATGGGGACACATCACACACGGAAGGGACTCCTGGGGCCACGTCTGCATCATCCTAGGGAGGGAGGCAGGTGAAGTGGTGAAACCAGGGACAGTTGCACAACCAACCAGATGGCCAGGAGGTCTGTACGTGCCTCTCTTCGTTCCCACAAGAAATATGTGTTGGGTGCAGAGCCCGTGCCCTGGGTGCTCAGGCAGTACGTGATGTTCCTATAAAATGTTTCCTTCGGCCTCTTCAGCGGCAACACGGAAGGTCACGTTTCTCGTAAAACAGCGTCCTTGTCTTGGAGCCTGAATTGCTGGGGCCGCGTGGCTCAGACGGGGAAGCTTTGTGGTGTGTCAGGGTTTTCGGGGGCCGTGTCCCTCTGAGCTGGGGGTCGGCCTGTCTCCGGCGCTTTGAAACTTCGCCTCCTGTTCCTTACATGAAGGGAGAGCATCTCGGAGCCCCGTGTCGGCTGCGGCCTAACTAGGACCTAACAACCCCCGTTCGTGTCGTCCGTTACATTTGCTTCTGATTTCTGCTGGTGGCACTGCCATTTCCATTGCAAATAAAACGTAGGTTGGGTCAGATGAAATAAAATGGTAAATAAACGACAGGACCAGCGATGTCCACCCCTGGCGGGGGGCGGGGGGGAGTGAGGTCTGGGGAACGCGCACACGCACGTGCACACACACACATGCACACACACGCACGTGCACACACACGTGCACACACACACGCACACACGTGCACACACACGTGCACACACGCACACACACGCACGCACGTGCACACACACTTGCACACATGCACACACACACGCACAAACACGTGCACACACACGCGCACGTGCACAGACGCACGTGCACACACACACGCACGTGCACACACGCATGCACGTGCACACACACATGTGCACACACGCACATGCACGCACACACGCACGTGCACACACGCACACACACACGCACGTGCACACATGCGCGCGCGCGCACACACACACACACACACACACACACACGTCTGCTCGCCGACTCCAAGGATCCAGCCTGAGCGATGGAAAGAGCCCCGGATGGCGGCTGCCCCGTCCTCCTGTGGTGACCACGGAGGCCTTCCTGGAGGCCGTGGAGCCCGGGGCCTTGCACGTGGGTGGGGGAGGGGGACTGATGGAGAAAGCCTGAGGGTTCAGGGGTTCACAGCGTTCCCCAATTGGAGTGTGCATCAGGATGGCCGAAGCGCTTTTCTGGGATCCCCCACCTCCGAGCCACCGGGACAGGGGCCGGCCGCTTGTCGCCTGGCCAAAGCTGGTGGCCTCTACTTTCCGATGACCCGCAATGTGGGGAGCCTTGTGGGTGACAGACGCTGACTCGGGTGGGACCGTGGGCCCAGGCTGCACGGGTGTCCGGAAGCACGCAGCACAGACCCGGCGCGCTGCCTTGGGCTCCCGTCGGGGTGCATTTCCTGTGCAGGGTTTCAGGGGGTGTAAAGGATCGTGACTCGGGCTGGGGCCGTGGGCAGCTCTGCGGTTACCGAGCTCATGTTCGTACGGGTTTCCGGCCAAGTGAGGGAGCCCTGCCGAGGCGACATGGAAGGTTCTTAGGGGCCCCCGCGGATGGTTACCGTGGCTGGACGCACCCGGCTGCTGGCAGAAGCAATGACCTTCACCCCAGACACAGCAAGGGCACCGTCTCTGCTGTCCCCTGCACAGCTTCGTGGCTGACCAGACGTCCCGTGTGAAATGGGACAGGAAACAACGGTGCTGTCCCCTGCCACTCGGGACGTCTGGTCAGCCTCCTAGAAGGCCACGAACTGCGACAGTCCTGGAGGTTCCCTGGGGGAGGGGAAGGAACACAACGTCCCTCATTGAAATCATGCTGAGAAGCTGCACCTGGAGGAGCCCAGGTGTGGGTCCCCAAAATCAAACGGACGTGTCCATGCAGTAAATTCCTAAGTTCTCACATTGTGCCGGGGCCCCGTCCAGGCCAGACCCCGAAGCACACGGCGAGCGCGGCCTGGGCCGCGGCAGAGGAAACAGCGCGTGTCCGGGGCTTCGTGGTTCCCGGGCGGGATGGGCCCGCGGCGTGGAGGGCTGTTCGCGGGCCTCAGACCTGCAGCAGAGGCTTTGCTGTACGAGAAGTTGTGTCCCGGCCAGGAAACCCGGCACAAAACTGGAGGGAGGAAGAAGGGACAGTTCAGCGAAGCCTTCCGCGCTCTCGAGAGGGGAGTGGCCCTGCCGGAGCAGGACGCTGGCTCCGTGGCACAAAACCAGCCGTGCTGTCTGACACAGGAGACGGGCCTGACCAAAGGACAAGGACGTGTCACCCGGAAGCTAACGCGGCGCCCACGTGGAGCCGGCGTCACGCCCAAGTGTTCGGCGCCTGACTCGGTGAGAGCTCCCTGAGCCCGAGTAGGACGCGTTGACGTGACAACTCGCAGAAGGTGACAGAGGGGACAGCACTCGCGACAGAGCCGGGAAGAGGCAGAGCAGAACTGTCCAGGGTGAGAGCTACTTCCCGCCTCGGGCTTGTCCTCCTCTTGGGTGGCCTGCCGAGTGACCGCCAAGACAATGAAGGTGTGAAATCACCCGCGCCCTGTCCGTCCCTGAGGCCACCGCAGAATTTAGGTACGCGGGCCCCAGGTCCCCCGCTGGCTGAGAGGTCCCAGGAACGGCAGGGACGTTGGCTACCGGGCAGTGTGCTGTGTGTGCAGCCTCGTGGACTCCGAGACCCGGGCCGACACCCGCCCCATCCTTCACCAGGAGCCGCGGCGCGACGTGTTGCTATGGGAACTGGGCGTCACGCCTCGTTGTGTCGCGTGCGAGCCCACGGCGGTTTCTGTCTCTTTTGGGAAATAACCGGTGAGCGTGCGGGACCAGCGCGCGGGACCTGTAAGTCATGCCTAACGGGGCTCTGTGCCGAGGACAGGCCTCACGCGGTCGTGCGGGGCGTGCACGGCACAGGGGCTCCGGGCTCTGCGGCTGTGCGCCGGGTGTGGGGCCGCCGGGCGGGGGGTCAAGTTAACGTGCAGGCCAGCGGCTCCAGGCCCTCGTGATAATGCAGATTGTGCGCACGTGCGCGTGTGTATGTGCGTGTGCGTGCGTGCGTGCATGTCCTTGCGCGTGTGTACGTGCGTACGTGTGTGTGCGTGCATATGTGCGTGAGTTCGTGCGTGCGTGTGTATGTGCATGTGTGTGAATGTGCATGAGTCCGTGCGTGTCTGTGCGTGTGCACGCGTGCATGCCCTTGCGTGTATGTTTGTGTGTGTGCCTGCATATGCGTGTATATGTGCGTGAGTCCGTGCGTGTGCATGTCTGTGCGTGGTGAAAACTCCTGGAGTGAACGACTCCGTCTGCTCTCCCGGGGCCGCGCTTTAGTGACTGGCCTTGTTATCTCACGTCTCCTGCGCAGACTCGGGTTTGAGCGAGCGCCCACCTTTGGAAACGCACTTGGAGCGCAGAGCTGCGGTTGGAAGCCGACCTCCTTTCCCGACGGGCGGGTGCTGCCCGGGAGGCCCACGTCCGTGGCTGCCCGCATGTGCGAGCTAGACGGCGAACTCTGCCGTGTCCCCCCGCCCCCGCCCCCCACAAGGGAGTGCCTTGGGCTCGGCGTCCACGCCGTGGGTTTCTCTGTGGGCGTTATTCCTGCAACCCCTGGCTCATTGTGCAAGAGGAAAAGGCTGTGCGCGTCGTTGCCGATTTAACGGGGTCTTTACATCATGCAGACTCTGATGCAAGCGGCCAGTCCCCGGGTGACCTCGCTTCAGCTGACCCACTGACCACATTCTGAGGAGCCCCACTCTCTCTACTGACCACTGAGCCCTTCTCCCCACATTCCTGCCCCTACAAACCCGAAGTAGAACCCTCCTCGCCTTGGAAGAAGCCCCCTCCAGACCAAATCCCCAAATGTCCCTACACCGCCCCCCAAAAAGCCAGGGGGAAGATCGTGCTCTGCATTCCTTCTTCCTCGTAGCCCCTGAGTTGTCGCCCTGAGGTGGGTGAGGGGTCGTGATGCACCCACCGCGCTGTGCCCTGTGTGTGCTCCTGCCCCCACCCCGCCCTTTCCTAGCCATCCCGTGAGACAGCCACTGGGACCCGTACGTGACAGACGGGAAACTGGGGCTCAGGAGGTGACAGGCCTTGTCTGAGCCCCTGGCGCCAGGTGTGAACCTGCAGGGAACCGGACCTGGGGCGGGTCACCAGTCCTGCACACGAGCCCGTGCGTCCTGCTCGTCGGTCCCGGGGGCGTCGTCCTGTCCCTCGGCCTCTGGCCAGACGCTCGGTCGCCGGGGCCGAGGTGCCCTTGGAGGCACCCCAGACGGAATCCGCGCCCTAAGCGCCCTCCCTGCTCCGTCACGGCGGCTGCTCTGGTGGCTGGCCGGTCATTTTCAAAGCCCTTCTGATCGGGGACAATGACCTCTGCGCCGGCACGTTCTCAAATGCCACATTTGGGAGCACAGTGAGGGGCGTGGCTCCCGGCTGAGTGGGTCCCGGGGGACAGTCATCCAGGAGGTGCTCCGCGAGGGGCTGGCCATCTCTCAGCGATGCAGGGAGGGGGGGCCTGGGAGCCCCGGACCGTCAGGAGGGACCGTCGGGAGGGACAGGTGGTCCCCACGGAGGACTTCCGGGAACCCGGGCCCCCGCCGAGTGTGTCCCTCCCCCAGGGCTCCTGGGCTGCCCAGGGTCCCGGTCCCGGGAGGTGGGGGGCTTGTCACACGCCGAGGGCCACCCCGGGGGTGCGGACAGCGCGAGGCTCCGCGTCTGGTGCCCGGGTGGGCGGGGGTGCTTGGCGGCTTCCTTTGTTTCCGGACGACACTTCCTCCCGGAGGCCCCCCGCGGGGTGGCCCCACTCAGGTTCGTGACCTTTTCGTACAACGTGACGAGAACGATGCCCAATCCTCCTCCCGATGGGGCCCGGGGACGCCTGTACCCCAGCCGTCCCTCCTCCCCGCACACTTGGGTGTGACGCGCAGCTTCGGGGGCCTGCAGGTTCGGGGGACCCGCAGGTTTGGGGTTCCTGCAGGTTCGGGGGGCGTCCGCGCAGTCGGTGCTGGTGACATGGAACTGCGTTTCGTGAACTGAGTAGCGACCTCCCGCCCCCCCGGTGCCGCCTGGAGGCCCGGAGCACCCTCCCGGCCCCCCTAAGGAGTGCGAGCAGCCCCGGGCGTGCAGCGGTGGGGTCAGGGGTCCACGCGAGCAGCCCACCGTGCTGGTGACGGACAGGGCCGTGAGGGGCGAGGTCCCCGGTGCTGATGGGGGTCGTGGCCCGGGGAAGCGGCCGGGCGTCGCGGGCGGGGGTGGTGGCGGGGGTCAAGGGGGCCCCCATCCTGGTCCGGGTCGCCCGCCCGTTACTGCCCGCGCCCCCCAGGCTGGGAGGGGACAGTGACGCTCACACAAGGACAACACCGGGAGACACACTTGGCCCCTCGGACCGTGAGCGCCCCTCCCCCGTAGCACCCCTTTTGTGCTTCCTGACAACGCGCTTTTGACGGTCGGAAGGTAAGGACCCCTTCCGGTTTTGCAGGCCGGGCCCAATTGGGGGGCCCCCCAGAACATACCACCCCGCCTGCCCTCCTGCTGTCTCACCTCCCTCCACACTCACTGGGCCAAGGTCACCGGCCATTTGCAAAGGGCTCACCCCCCACCCCCCACTTTGCAGGAGCAGCTCCGGTCACTCTGCAACACCGATCTACCCTGTCCCCTCCACAGCGCCCACCAGGCTCTGGAAGAATCTCCGTGCGCATCCCGGGGGTCTCCCCGCTGGAGCCTGCGTCCCACGGGATGGGGGGCCAGGCCCCTCTGCGTCCCCCCTGGGTCCCTGCAGACTTCGATTCCGGGGGGTGGGGTGGGGAGAGCCAGCGTGGCTGGGGGCACAGCCTGGTTCCCACGCTCAGTTCCAGGTCTGGCCGCTGAGCGACTCCGGAGCGCTCTTGTGCGCTGACCAGGGAGACGGGCCGTGGCCACCGCGTATCCAGTTTCTGGGAGCTGGGGACGTGCTCCCTTGTTTGCCGGTCTCGGCCAGGGTTTGCATGAGACAGAAACTGTTGAGCCCCTGGAAGTCTGCTGGGACGGCGCTAACCCCTTTCCCGTCGGGCCCCGAGATTCCTAGCCACGGTTACCCCGAGATAACGCGGGTTACAGCCCTGATCTTACCCCAACGTTGGCCAGGGGAGATCTTGCTTTTATTACTACTGTCACGTGGGTCCCGTGTACGCATCGTCTTGGGGTCACAGGTCACCCTGTTTATAGCATTCTGTCTGAAGTGTCGGGGTTCCCGTTTACAAAGCACAGCGATGCCGGACCCCCGAGAGCGTCAGTCCCAGGACACGCAGCGTCCTGGGGCCGAAGAAACGCGATTAAAAACCATCGTAGACACGGCGGTGCCGTCAGGGTGCGAGGCGAGTCCCGCTCAGAAGCCGCGTTTTATTATTCCGTCTTGGCTCCCTACGAGCCCGGGCGACGGGCCGCAGCCCGAGGAGCGTGTGTACGTGAACTGAAGTGACCCGGGGCGAGCTGCGCGCTTCTCCTTTCTGAACGGAAGTGGGTTGCAGCCTTCTGGGACAGCTGTTTGTTGACTGTGGGAAGATTTTAAACGATGCTTCCTTTCCTTCAGAATCATGAGTATTCGGGCTATTTCCTTATTTTCACAGTTGAGGAAAGTCCCAGCCCATCCCCCTCGGAGGTTGACCATTTCATTCAATTCTCAGTGACAAGTAAGCCGTGTGGTTCCTCTGGAGGGTCTGTGCTGTAAAGGAGGAGTCACTGCGACTTAAAATCACACAAATGGCCACCCTCGGGCCCGCGGTGACATCGAGTTTTAAATCAAGGATCACTGTCAACACTGTGGCCTGGGTGCAATTCCCAGGCAGGGAACTACCCACATACAACAACAACAACAACAACAACAAACAAAAATAAAAATAAATCAAGGATCACGACGGATCCAATCCCGTGCGCTCAGGCTCCCGTGAAAACGCACACGTGCTGAAAACACCAGTGACTGACTCTGCCCTGGCGGCCGTGGGCACACGCGTCCCCAGAGGTGACCTGGCCGGCCCTCGGGGTCACAGATTGTCTAGAAACCCAGCCCCTGTTCATTCCGGGCAGGCAGGACCACAGGCCGGGGCCTGGGCCACCGCACCCCAGAATGTGAGGCCCTCCCTCTGTCCAGGGTTCAGTAAAAGCCACGGCAAGTTGCCAACAGCTGTTTCCACATCTCAGACAGCAGAGGGGTGGGTGCTGGGGGGGGGGCGGAAAAGAACCGAAATTAAGGACAGCCCTGGGGCGAGGTGGGCGCCTCTGCCCGTGGCGCTAGGATGTGACTGACTGCGCGTCTGGGCCATTCCTGTGCTCAGAGGATACGCGGATTAAAATGAGAGCGTTCTGGACAAAAGCAGGAAAGGCCGAGTCTTCAGATGCCATTAGTTGTAACCAAGTTGGGAATTCTTCGTGACATGATACAAAGTATTCACAAGCCCGGAGAGGAGGGAGATGGGGGGCCGTCAGTGTGCCGCAGCCAGCACTGACTGAGGGGGCGGCTAACACATGGAGTTACTCTGTTGCTAACTGTGGCAAAGTGTTACAAAACTGCCGCAGAGTTGTCCCTGTGCGAACGTTTGTTTTAAAAAGGGACGCATATCAAGTAACTGCAATTCAGGAGCTTTTGAGAGACCAGAGCCGGTGACGAACTTCGATTGTATTTTCTGGGAATCCTGCTGAATACTAAGATGGAGGTTTTCTTTCTCGCCTCCCCCGCAGTCTGATGCGAACCTGACTTCAGTGTTGGGGGGTGGGGGCAGCGACGGGCTGCTGGAGGGTCCAGAAATGAAGACGGGGCATTATTTCCGTTAACCTCTCTCACCTGCGTCTGTAAGTGGAGATTCGGGAGGCCCGCGTGTCCTGAGCTGTCCCCACAGGTAAAGTGACACCAGAGCGAGCTGCACGCAGGACGCGAGCGCCCCGCTCCCCGTGTTCGCACAGCATCTGCCCTAGAAAGGCCTCCGGACGTTTCATCAGAACCGCTGGGGGGAGGGGTGGATGATATGACCTCTACTCGTGGCGTTACGGACTTTTCTGGAGAACGGGGTGACGTCAAGTTCCTTAAACATGTTTCTTCTGCCCTGAACACCCACACGAGTGAGGTGACTTTCTAGACTCCCAGCACGCAGAAGGTTCTATGAGACTCCCTGAAGAGTCACGGGGACAACAGCAACCTTTTTCGTCTAGAAGGTTCCTCTGGCTGACAGAGGCCGTCTGAGTCCAAAATCGCACACAATTAATTTGCGTGAAGTTTGTCAAACTTCGGGAAACCCCATGGGGACGGGGGGGGGGGGGGCAACTAAAGGCCATCAGGTGGGGCTGCAGGGCTCATCAGGATTCAGCCGAGGCCTCCCCTCCGGGCTTCATCATCCGGGCCTCTAACAGCCGTCCCATCTGTGACTGTGGCCATTGTCACTGTGCCCATTCTCCCGATGAAACTGAAGTTATGGCTTACTTAGTCTTCTTTGGTTCACTTCAGAGAGAGAGACAGAGAGATAGAGACAGACAGAGAGACAGAGACAGAGAGATAGAGACAGAGACAGAGAGATAGAGACAGACACACACAGAGAGAGACAGAGACACACAAAGACAGAGACAGAGAGACAGAGACAGAGAAACAGAGACACACAGAAAGAGACAGAGACACAGAGACAGAGAGAGACAGAGAGAGACAGAGACACAGACAGAGTCACAGAGACAGACAGAGACAGACACAGAGACACCATCTCATTATCTTTGCAGAAAGTACGGAAACCAACTCAGAAATGACCGTTGCCGGCCAGCAGCGCCGTTTCCTTTGGGGTCAAATCGTTTGAGCTCGAGTCTAACACCAAGACGACAGGAATTTCACTGTGAATTAGAACAAAGAGCCACCTCCCCTCCCCCGCGGGACAGCGGCCCCCGCGGACGCCTCCGTCCCGGCCGAGGTGGGGCCGCGATGAGCCCGGAGCCGCCGCACTCGTGGGGGACGGGGGTACCCCCGCGGGCATAGCCCCCGCTCCCGGAACGCTGAGCGCCCCCTCGGCGTGGGGGGACCCCGGGCGGGGGCGGGGGCGTTTGTGCCCAGGCCCCCTTCCCCCCAGGCCTCCCGGGAGCAGGGGCGCGCGGACTCCCGAGGCGGCGCCGCGGGCCGGGCGGGCGGGCGAGGGGGCGGGCGGCGCGGGGCGGAGCCGCAGCGGCAGGCGGGGGCGCGCAGAGGCCGGCCGGGCGCGTCGCAGCAGCATCGGCGGCGGCGGCGGCGGCGGGGGAGCGCGCGGGCAGCACCCTCCCGGCGGCGGGGGCCCCCTGCGCCCCGATCCCTCCGCGCCTGGAGCGGGGCGCGCCGCGCGCGTCGGTCCCCCGGGGCCCGGGGGTGGGGGTGGGGCTGCCGGCCGTGCCCGCCGGGCGCCCCCGCGCCGATGGCAGGAGCCGCTGACGCCGCCGCCGCCGCCGCCGCCGCCGCCGCCGGGGACCGGGGCGCGTTCGGGGCGGAGCCGCCGTGCGGGGCGTCGGGCCCCGTGTGAGCCCCCGCCCCCCGCGCCCCCCGGACCAGGCAGGAAGCCCCCCCGCGGAGGCGGAGCCCGGGCCCCGGTGAAAGTTTCCATTCCGGAGCCGCGGGCCGCCCGCCGCCCGGAAACTCCGCTCGGGGCTCCGGCTGCCGAGCCCCGCGCCCCCCCCCCCCCACAGCCCCCGGAGGCCCGGGGAGCTCCCGCGGCAGACGGCGCGCCAGGACCCGGGGCCCGCGTCACAGCAGCACGGCCCGGCGGGCTGCGATCCGGGGCCGACCCGGGTGGCGCCCGCGGCGCCAGGTGAGCCGGGGGGTTGGGGGGGCCCGGGCCGGCCTGGGGGTGTGTGGGGGGGCGGGAGGGCGCGCGCGGCGGCGGCTGACTCCCCGCTTTCCCCTCGCAGGTCCTCCTCGCAGCCGCGGCCATGGGAGAGCCAGCCCCGGGCACCGGGGCCCAGCCGCCGCTGCTGCCGCCGCCACGCCCGCCGCGGAGCCCCCGCGCCCGCAGTCGGCCCGCCGCGCCCCGCTCCCGGGCCGCGGGGCCGCCTCCGCCGCGCCGCCGGCCGGGGCTGCGCCTGTGATGAGCCGCGGCTCCGAGGAGGCCCTGCCCGCGGCCGCGCCGCCCCGGCTGCCCGCGCGGAGGCCCCGGCGCCCGGGCCGCCGCTGGCCCGCGTGCGCGCTCGGCATGAAGGTGTGCCGCAGGAAGGCGGCGGTGCTGTGCGCGGGCTACGCGCTGCTGCTCGTGCTCGCCATGCTCAACCTGCTGGACTACAAGTGGCGCAAGGAGCCGCTGCAGCCCTGCAGCCCCGACGGGCCTCCGGGGGCGGCGGGGGCGGCGGGGGCGGGGGCGGCGGGCTGGGGGCGGCCGGGGCCCCCCGCTGCCGTGTCGCGCAGGGCGCACACCCGGCCGGACCCCCGCACCCCGCACGCCCCGCTCGCTGCCGCCGCCGCCGCCGCCGCTGCCGTCGGACCGGCCCCGGGCCCCGCGGCCCCTTCGGACCAGGGTCGCCGGGCGGCCGGGGGCGGCGGCGGCGGCGGGGACAAGCGGCAGCTGGTGTACGTGTTCACCACCTGGCGCTCGGGCTCCTCGTTCTTCGGGGAGCTCTTCAACCAGAACCCCGAGGTGTTCTTCCTCTACGAGCCCGTGTGGCACGTGTGGCAGAAACTGTACCCTGGGGACGCCGTGTCGCTGCAGGGGGCCGCAAGGGACATGCTGAGCGCGCTCTACCGCTGCGACCTGTCCGTGTTCCAACTGTACAGCCCGGCCGGCAGCGGGGGCCGCAACCTCACCACGCTGGGCATCTTCGGCGCGGCCACCAACAAGGTGGTGTGCTCGTCGCCGCTGTGCCCGGCCTACCGCAAGGAGGTGGTGGGGCTGGTGGACGACCGCGTGTGCAAGAAGTGTCCCCCGCAGCGCCTGGCGCGCTTCGAGGAGGAGTGCCGCAAGTACCGCACGCTCGTCATCAAGGGCGTGCGCGTCTTCGACGTGGCCGTGCTGGCGCCGCTGCTGCGCGACCCCGCCCTGGACCTCAAGGTCATCCACCTGGTGCGCGACCCCCGCGCCGTGGCCAGCTCGCGCATCCGCTCGCGCCACGGGCTCATCCGCGAGAGCCTGCAGGTGGTCCGCAGCCGCGACCCGCGCGCCCACCGCGGGCCCTTCTTGGAGGCCGCCGGCCACAAGCTGGGCGCCAAGAAGGAGGGCGTGGGGGGCCCGGCCGACTACCACGCGCTGGGCGCCATGGAGGTCATCTGCCACAGCATGGCCAAGACGCTGCAGACAGCGCTGCAGCCCCCCGACTGGCTGCGGGGCCACTACCTGGCCGTGCGCTACGAGGACCTGGTGGGCGACCCCGTCAAGACGCTGCGCAGGGTGTACGACTTCGTGGGGCTGCTCGTGAGCCCCGAGATGGAGCAGTTCGCCCTGAACATGACCAGCGGGTCGGGCTCCTCCTCCAAGCCCTTCGTGGTGTCCGCGCGCAACGCCACGCAGGCGGCCAGCGCCTGGCGCAGCGCCCTGACCTTCCAGCAGATCAAGCAGGTGGAGGAGTTCTGCGCGCAGCCCATGGCCGTGCTGGGCTACGAGCGCGTCAGCAGCCCCGAGGAGGTGCGGGACCTCAGCAAGACCCTGCTGCGCAAGCCCCGCCTCTGAGGCTCTGAGACGGCGGGGGCGGGGCTCCCGGGGCGGGGCGGGGCTCCCGGGGGGTGGGGCGGGGCTCCCGGGGGCGGGGCGGGGCGGGGCTCCTGGGGGCCGGGGCGGAGGAAGCGCGGGTTCTGTTACGGACACCCAATAGGAGGCCCCGCGCCCGCACCAGTGTCAGTGTTGGAGTCGCTGGGTTTCGGGGGACAGTCACCGCGCGCGTGCACACACACCACACACACGCACACACACGTGCACACACACACATCTCAGAAGCGAGGAGCCCTGAGCGTCCTGACCAGCTGGCCCCGCTCCGCCGCTCCCTGCCTCGTCTCCCCGCCCGTCCCCCTCCCCCCTCCCCT
>PVJL010020021.1:0-12806 GCA_004026885.1 Lyroderma lyra
CTCCTACAACTCAGTAATAAAGACAATCCAGTAAATATGAAAATCTGAATAGAAATTTCACAAAAGAAGATATACAAATAGCCAGAAAAACAACTGAAAAACTATTTAACAGTATTAGTCATCAGGAAAATTAAATTTAACATTACATAATGATTATCATTACACACTCACTAAAATGTCTAACATTAAAAGACTGAAAGTATCTAGCTTAAGATGATGTGAGGAAACTACTGAGAGCATAACATGGTACTAACCACTAAGGCCCAGGGTCTTTTTTTTTTTTTTTTTTTTTTTAATAAAATTGAACATACATCTACAAAATGACCCAAAGCAAGCCTGAATATTTACACAGGAGTATTGATAAACACATTTACAAAAATATTTGCATAAGAACATTCACAGAAGCTTTTACTCATAACACCCAAAAACTAGAATCAGTCCAAATGCTCATCATGGGAAAATGATTTAAACTGTGGTCTATTCATACATTTGAAATCTAGTCAGCAATACATAGTAACAGACTACTGACCTATGCAGTTATGAGGATGAATCTCAATGATTCAGCTGAGTTTGATACCTTATCAAAAGCATAAATACTACATAATTCAATTTTTAGGAAATTTTAGCACAGGCAAAGCTAATTTTTCATGGAAAAAGTCAGAAATATGATCAACTTCAGATATTCAGGGAAGAGAAGAAGTGGGAGGGAGTTCTGATTTATGGTGAAGTATTTGCATAGGTGTAACTGCTACAACCATAGCCTATTTCAACTACCAAATAAAAGTCACCTAACAGAAATGAGTAGTAGTATAGGTAATTCGGTCTTGTAAGTTGGTTTAAGCTCTTCCTAACACACAGTGGAATATGGGGAAATCTTCTAGAAGATAGTAATACTCTATATCTTGACAGAGGTTTAAGTTGCATGCCTTTGGGCATTTTTTGAAAAAACAAGCAAGCAATTAAAATTAGTACATTTCATTTTATATAATACATTTACATTTAAAAAAAACAGTAACTATGAAACTGCAGCTAATGATAAGTTAAAATTATATATGCCATTTGCTTTGAAATGCATTAAATAAAATATGAATGATGGGTAGGCAGAAGGACGGATAGATAAACATGTATGATAAAGCACACATACAACGCCAAAGATAAAATCTAGGTTGTGATTATATGGGTGTTCACTATAAATTCCATTTAATTCTAAAATATATTTGGAAATACTAGAATAAAGGTATTTTTCTTGTATTTAAAATTTCACTTTCAGAAATTATAAATTCTAAAGCTTTAAAAATAATTATAAATTCTAAAATTTCAATTATAAAATTTTACTTTCAGCAAAATAAATTATATGACATACAATGCTGTCTAACAAATGTTACCCTAGAGTTTCAAATTTCTATTGAAGGCAAAACAGTTTCATATATAATTATTTTCCATTTCCTCTGGAAACTATTTTCTATACATAATTGACTTTGCATGACAGGTTAAAAACCAGAAGCAATTTTCCTAATATGTATAAAATTAATCAGCATCATTGCCTTGTTCAAAACCTTCCTTAGCGCTCCATAACCTCACATTTTAACCATAGTATCAGTTGATATTGCATTAGTTTTCTATCATTGCTATAACAAATTATCATGAATTTAGTGCCCTAACTCATAAATTTATCATCTTACAGTTTTGTGGGTTAGAAGTCCAATGTGAGTCTCACTGGGTTAAATTCAGTGTCATTAGGTCTGTTGTTCTTTTTTGAAGCTAAAGGAAGATCTATCTACATTGTTGCCTTTTCCAAAGCATTTAGGAGGCTGTCTGCACTGCTAGGCTCAAGGCTCTCTTCCTTCATTTTCAAAGCCAGTAACATCATGTCCCACTCTGATCACATTACAGCCACTCCTCACTAACTGCCTACGGCCTACCTATTTAAAGACTTATGATCACTTCTCCAGCACAGGGAATCCCCTTTCTCAGTCTGCATGAGTCTCTGGAATCCCTTCTCAGTGTTTGCGTCGTTCCTGCAGTTGATTAGTATTTACTACATGAAACACTTGTAATCGAAGACTACAAATTTAATTTTTAAGTGTGGTGTCAAATTACATCTATTGGGGAAAAAAAAAACAAAACAAAACAGCCTATGGTGCCACAACACACCACAAGACATCTGCCTTTAAGCTCCTGGCTTATTGACCAATTCGTTTGAAGACCTAGTCATAGGAAGGGAACTTGGTCGTTAAGTGAGGAGTACCCATATTAAGAATTCATGAGATTTGACTGCTCCCATCCAGATATTCCAATATAATCCACCCTTCTCAAGGTTCATACTTTTAATCACAACTACAAAGTCCTTTTTCCCATATTTACAGACTCACAGGGATTAAGGGGTCGACACCTTTCTGGGTCATTTTTCTGCCTACCACTTTCCAGGATAACATGCTAATTAAAATTATAGGCTCATTTCTCACCTTTTACCTTCATATTCATTGTGTTCCAGTTAAATCAAATAATTTGCTTAGGTCCTCCCTAACCTTGTCGTTTGGCCCTTTCATTTTACTTGCGTATTCAGGAAACATCCCTGCTAGTCAACATTTATTGATCACCTACCATTTATTAACTTCAATGTCAGTCAAGTGGAATGTCCTATATCTGAGGAAAATCACAATTATCAATGCTTTACTAATATTTTTATAGGTATGAATAAATAGCTTTCTCTATGTCCTACCTTGCACTCCTTTACAGCACTATTTTCAAGCAACTTTGCATTCATTATAGTACACGCTCTTGTTCCAAAACATCTGTAATCCCTCTGAACATCAGTTTGATGATTCACTAATGTAAAAACAAAAGAGTATTCTATTTTCTTATTTGAGACAACAACAGTGGGTAATTAATACACGTTGATTTGAATCTGATTGAATATGTACTTCTTTGGAATATATGTTGTACTCAGGGTTAGATACAAGATCTGCAAGGAAGTTTGAGCTATGTCAGTTTTGAAGCTTACAATGAAATACAGGGAAGATAGACTTCTACAAATAATTTAAAATATAAGTTAGCATGTGCTTTACTCCAAATGAATGGTATAAACAACAAGTGCTAAAGAGTTATGATGGCCAGGATTTGAAACATCTGTGATTGATTTTTTTACAACTTTGACCCAATTCCACTGTACTGAAAAAAATAATGTTCTAATTCATAACAGCTGTCTACAGTGTTTCATCATTGTTTCACAGTAAGAAGCAGTTACGGGCAAGTGTGAGGAAGAAGAGATACAAGGGAAGAGAAAGAGGACAAAAAAGAGTGATGAAGAGGAAAACTTGGAGGACCAGATGGGCTGTACATGGACATAAAGTCTAGGATCTTTTAAAAGCTTGATGAAGTTATAATTCTATGAGGATTTAGTAATCTAGTACTTTTGAATACTGTCTCAACTTAAAAACAACAAGCAAAACTTCCTGCTGCTGGAAGTAAACAAAAACACATTCTTGATTTGACCCCAGATGTGTAAGTCAATACTTTGCTACAAGTTTCTATGGGGAAATTTGCATAATCATTTAAAACATTTTAATATTTGCCAATCAGAAAACCAGGGAGTTTTTGGAGTTATGATTTAGTTTCTAATTAATGGTTGTAATAATACTAGATATATTTTCCATGGAAAAAGAATAAAACCCATTATTTTCTATTCTTAAGTTGAAAGGGGTCCCCATATTTTTCATGAGTATGTTTTTTGTAAAACACTGGGATAAAATTTATAAAACTAGAGGCCAAATTTTCTGGTACTCAAACAAAAAAATATTTAAAGACTAATCATTTTCAGTTTCATCACATAAATTACTTTCAGTTTAGTTACATATCCAAGTCCCAGTAGGATGTGGATGGGAGCCCTAACCTTGGCATCATATAGACCTAGTCCAAAAATAAACCTGTCACTTTTTAGACTTTTAGCTCCATTTTCTTATCTATGTTCCTGTACTATGAGTTAAATATATACAGGTAAAGTGTCATGAGGGTTTAATAATGGAAACTATAAATAATGTGACAACAACTTTTTATTTTGGCTTAAAGTCACAACCAAATCTCTTCCAAGTTTTCATTTGAATTCCATATTAACTAAATTTTAAGTTAACAAATTGAGAATAATGGAGCTGAGAAATAGTACCATGCACTCCTGAATAACAGACACAAACTACAGTACAGATTCCTTTAAACATCTTTCTGTGATGATGATACTATTGCATTTTAATGATTTGGTCATCTAAAATTAATTCCTTACCCTAGTTAACTAAAGAATATAAATGCATCACCATGCACTATTATACCAGTTTTGCCAAACTACCAGAGAAATAATTATCCTTCAAGAAGAAAGATCTGGGGGTTCCCCGGTGGTGTAGTGGCTAGGCTTGGCGCTCTCAACGCTACAACCTGGGTTCGATTCCCAGCCAGGGAATTACCCGCCCATTTCACCCTCACCATCTTCCAACAAAAAAAAAGATCTTTTCTATTTGTTTTTCCTGTGCTCCCTCCTTAAAAGTCACCTCCCCATCAATCTATGACACTAATGCCACTGATAAATGCATTAGGATTTGCAAATTAAGGTTTTATTTATTTTGTACTTACTTGTACCTGAATTAACTTTAATCTGCATAATCAATCACCCGAAAGGTTAAATGTCTTAAAATTACACAGCTTTTATGAAGTCCTTTGGAATAAAAATAGCATTATTTTTACTATACTAATTTTGTACTTCTCCAAGTTTTAAAATCAAAAGCAAAAAACATAGACCAAACTAAATTTGCTTTCCAAAAGGATGTCTTACTTTTTTTCTTAGAAGTTAACTCTCAGGGGAGAGGAGGTAGTTCCCTGGTGGTATTGTGGCTAGGCTTCTGTGCTCTCAACACCAAGGCCTGTGTTGAGTCCCAGCTAGGAAACTACCCACCCCTCCCAAATAAGTAGTAGTTAATTCTCTAAGATGCTATGCAGTAGCTCAGGGGAAAATTTATTAGATAAAGATATATTTTCGGTATTTGGCATATGGAGCAAAAGCCAGCTGAAATGGCTTTACTTTCCCTTTTGGTATTTGTAGGCTCCAGTTTCTAACTGTAAAACTGCAATGTGATTTTTAGTATATTTACATTCTACTACTTCTTTCATATACACAATTTGCTTTTTGGCTAAATATTTAAGTGGTTGGGGTATTTGTGAAGTAATTTGGTCAAGGTAGAAGGTACTATAAAAGCAGGGAGAATAATTCTAGTCAATTAATCTCAGAATCTCAGTGTTCCAGTAGCCTGTTTAAGTCAGGAGTCCCCATGAAGAAAATCATGGAATGTTCCTGACCTTTCATTTAAATCTGACAACTCAGGGCCGCCTGACTCTCTAAAATACACTAGAAAAGAGTGAATATAAGGCTTTACACTCCTAAAGTTAAGCCTGCTAATTAAGTTCTCAAATCGAGTTAAGAGGAATTTATTTCCTGCTGGGATGATAAGGTCACTTCCTACTGAGTGCAATCTCCTGTAGAATGAACATGTGAAAGTCTGATTCTAAGGAACTTTGGTAAAATGATACTTCTACAAAAAGTGTTTTATCAATCCCTATTTAATTGCTATTTCACCTCTATTTTTGTTCAAGAATCTTAAGAAAAATCACCATCTAAAGTAACAAGAAACCTATCAAAACGCCCATTTTCTCAGGATGCTGGAGTTGGCATGATAAAGCACACATGTTTCACATTAAAACCCCGGTGTCACTGTGTTACAGCTGGCACAGATTTTGTGTAGACAAAGTTAAGGCTTACTCATGCACCTTAAACTGTATTAAATTTCCTTTTTTTTTTTTTCTCTAGACAGGGTTTCTTTTCCAAGACAGGATTTGGAAAAGGTAGGATTACAATTTGCTAGGCTATGAGTTTAGCAGCTAACAGAAGAAGAAAAAACAGATGATTTTGCACAAAGTGCAAAACGTACGAGTTTTGTGGATGAATATACCTGTAAAGAATTACCTGAATATTTGGTGCTGACTTGTTGAGCTCCTAGAAACTGGAATTTATAGTCTTAGGACAAGAGGGTCTATATTCTGTCTTAATGCATTTCAAAGAAGAGAATAAATTAAAACCGAGTCAGGAAGCATGTAAACAGGTGACTCGAATATAACACGCATCAGTTCTACAAGAGAGTAACAAGGTATGGAGGACAACAAAGGGAAGAAAGGCAGGACAAACACTTTCTCCCTGGTGATTCATCTATAATCAATGATCAGGTATATGAGCCAATTGTTTGACATCGTTACAAAGCAAAAATAATACTAATAATCCTGTTTCATTGTCTTCCTTGGCTCAGGATAGAAAGCTCGGTATAAGCATGTGATCTAAAATGTTTTTTGTTACGTGAATTTGGGAATGTGATTTTCATTCCTAACTTTATGTTTCTCATGTGCACTATAAGAATGATGACCACCTGACAGGGCTGTTGTGTGAATTAAATAAGTCAATAAATACAAACAAAGAAGTTAGCATAGGTTACCTGCACTAGGCTTCAAATAAATTGTAGTTTGTGTTTCTGCCTCCATTATCTGGTATCTGTGAATACAAATAAATGTACTGTGATTTTCATTATGTATATAGAGGTGATAGGATTGGGGGGAGGGTGGTATTGGTTAATAGTGGGTTTTAAACATTATATAAACTTTATATACTTAGAAGTCCTTAAAAGGAAAGTAAGCAAAATTAAGCTCAATTCCTTCTTAGCTCCTGTAAGAATACACAGAAAATACAGTAATTTTGTAGAAGGTTAAGTATTCACCTCCTCAGCCTGCTTAGGCTATATAAGAATGGAAAGATAATACTATGTTTGTTAAGAGCACAAGAGAATCTTCTGGTTCCACTCCCACCTATAAAGAGCTTGGATGTTGTCACTCATTCTTACAACAAGCAAAAGCTGGACAAACTGAAAGTCAACAGATTGTTCTAGAGCCATCAGATAACAAGTGACAGGATATACCACCACTCTAAATGCTGGTGACAAGGCAGGCACAGCTGAGATGGGCTGATTTGGGAGAGAAACTGTGTTAAGCCAGACACAGGTAGTAACACTTAAGAGGTGATTTTGATTGAGTTGCTGGAAGCTCATTATGGAATAGCTTGAGGATGAGAAACTTGGGGGTCACAGTTTTAGGGGACTCTTACATGTTCATGGGTTTTAACAAAAATTACACCAAGTTCTCCTGGTGAAAAGCCTAGAAAGATTCTCTCCTGGCTCTGGCAGGGGGAGGAAAAAAGTAGTAATTATGAAATATGCCCAGAGTGCTCTGCGTTACAAAAGCATACTTTCAGGGGATGGCACTATCAGAACCTTATCACACTTGCAGTAAGGAGTAAGGGCATTTCTCCAACATCATGATCCTCTTTTTTTTTTTTTTTTTCCCCTCTCTACAACTAAGGGGAAGGAGGAGAAGCTAAAAAAATTTAAAAAATATTTTAAAAAGCACTTGTGAGGTTCGCATCTCATGATGTGGATTTACTGAATCAATGAGATTTAGTCACCAAATTACAGAATGCATCCCTTCCCCCACAATCTACCCACACACCAATAGGGCTCCAGTATATCAGTATACTACAACTGAAAGATCTGCAAGACAGGCTCTGTCTGCCAGGAACTTTTTAGGAAACCTCAAAACCTTTAGGTAACAGTGAAAAAAGAAGAAAACAGGGTGCTAGAGGAATTTCAGGCCTCTGAAAAACTACTTACAGCAAACATTTAACCCAAGTTCTAACCAAATTAACACAAATCTTTACAATGAAGCCTTTTTTTCCGTCTGTTTGTTATCTCTAAAGCTTATCGACCTTTCAATAAAAAGTCAATAACACAATAGTTGGAAATTCCAAAGTGTTGGAGGTTAAACAAGACTTATAAGTAACATTGGTCAATGTAGACATTTCAAGAAAAATAGAAATGATTTGGAATTACATGAAGATAGAAATACAACTTTTCAAAATTTATAAAATGCAGTGAAAGTTTAAAGAAACATTTTTGTCACTTAATGCATGTGTTACAAAAGAAGAAAGATCTAAAAATGAATAACCTAAGCTTCCACCTTAGAAAACTGAAAGGAGCAAATTAAATCCAAAGTAAGCAAAGAAAAAGAATAAAAATTACAGCAGAAATCAATGGCATTGAAAACAAAACTTCTGTGAAAAAAGAAACTCAACAACAAAAAAAATCAGTGACACCAGAAGCTGGTTCTTTGAAAACATTAATAAATTGTTAAACTCTAGCTAGTCTAACCAAGAAAAAAGATGTCACAGATTACCAACATCGGAAACGAAAGAGGGAATGGTTATCGATCGATGCCTCAAAGCCCTGGTCAAAAACCTTTATGTAATCTTCCAAGTTCAAGCACAAACAACTCCGAAAACTTACCTGGCAGCCTCACGTGCAAAGCGGCCCTCCTCACGCTGACCTGGAAGTCCGAGAGGGAGCTGCGCGCAAGCACTCGGACCGCACGGGCAGCCGTGCGTATACGCACATGCGTAACTACGTCCTAGGTCACGTGCCTGACTCCGAAACCGCGTTTCCCTAAACCTTCAGCGGAGGCCTGCCCCAGGTCCTCCCCTGAGAGCCTCCTATAGGAGCAGGACTTGAAAACATTTTTCTCCCGCTGACTCAATACTCAGTTTTTTCCTCTCTGAGCTTCCGTCCACCCACCCACCCCGACCCCGACCCCACCCCACCCTCGCAGTCTCCCTGGTCTGTAGAATTGCAGGAGTCTGCTTAGCTCGCTCAGCAGTGAGACAATGTCCACGTGTGCACTAAATTCACCTGATCCTCAACTAGCGTCATTCCTAGGGGAAGACGGGAAGCCGGGATGGGGAGAGACTGGTGCTTTCTCAGGTTAAACTTCTTGCTTGTACTATCATAGTAACTAAAGTCAAGCATTTAGTCACTTACTATGATAGTACAAGCAAGAAGTTTAACCTGAGAAAGCACCAATTTTGCTTTTACTTTCGTTTTGGCTTATTGTCTTAACAGACGACTCTGACCACTCTGACCGTCCAGGGAAAAGCTCTCCAGCTCAGCTCAGCTCCTGACTTTCACAGTTACTGAAACCAGGAACAACTCTGTGCCCACAAATTTGATAACTTAGATGAAATGGGTCAGTTCCTAGACAAAATCTACCAAAACTCATAAAAAGAGAAATTGATAATCTGAATAGGCTTAAATGTATTAAAGATACAGAATCATTAGTAATATTCCATAAAGAAACTACTAGTCCCAGATGGTTTCACTGGTCAAGTCCACTGCACATTTCAGTAAAATATGACACCAGTTTGAAGTCTTTTTCAGAAAATACAGGCATGCTTTATTCTCGTGTGTGTTGCTTTACTGCGCTCCACAGATACTGCTGTTTTTTTCTTTTTTCTTTCTTTCTTTTTTTTTTTTAATCAAATTGAAGGCAAAACCCTCTACCAGCAAAAAGATTACGACTTACTTTATTGCAGTGGTCTGGAACCAAACTTGCAATATCTCCAAGGTATGTCTGCATAAGCACAGGAGATATTTTCTACCTCATCCTATGAAGCCAGCATTACCCTAACATCAAAGCCAGATAAAGTCATTCATATAGGAAAGCTACAAACCAATGTCCTATGAACTCAGGCTCAAAAATCCTCAACAAAATATTAGCAAATATAAGTCAACAATGGATACTTGATCTGATGTGATAAACACAGAACTTTATCTGTATGTATGCCTCCTCAAAAGCCATAACCACAGTATAATTATGAGGAAAGCATCAGATAAATCCCAATTGAGTGACAATCTACTAAATATCTGACCAATACTCCTCAAAAATGTAGGAGTTACTAAATCTGAAGCAAATCTGAACAATTCACATCCAAAAGAAGCCTGAAGTTTCAAGGCTTCTTATGATCTACCTTCTTAAGTCCTAATATTTCATTTCCACTGCAATTTTACTGGTCAATCTTCTCATTAAGGTGAGCTCAGATGCAAAAGGGGAACAATGTAAAACCTCTGTTCTGTGACAGTCCCTTTTAAGAAGTTGAAAGATAAGCTACCAATTGGAGAAAAATGTTTACAAAGTACATAACTGACAACAGACTAGTATCTAGCATACATAAAGAAACTGTCACAACTCAACCGTAGAAAAACAAACAAAAATTTAATTAGAAAACAATTAAAAGACATAAATCGAAGAAGTTATACAGATGGCAAATAAGCATATAAAAAAATTCAACATCATTAGCCATTAAGGCAAAGCAAGTTAAAACTATAATGAGATAGCACTACAACCCCTATGAGAATGCCTAAATTTTAAAAATGGTGACAATACTACATACTGGCAAGCATACAGAGAAACCGGATCATTCATTCATACATTACTGGTGGGAATGTGAAATGGTAGAGCCATTGTGGAAACATTTTAGCAGTTTCTCAGTTTCTCTAAAATATGTAATTACCAAATAACCCAGCAATTGCATTTCTTGACATTTATCACAAAGAAATGAAAAGTTCAATTCACACAAAAATCTGCACATGAATATCTATTGCAGCTTTATTTATAATGACCAAAACCCGGAAGCCACCAAACACCTTACAACAGGTCATTGGTCAAATACCTTGTAGTATATCCATACCATGGACTACTACTTAGTAATTTTTTTTAAGAAAGGAGCAAACTTTTAAGACCTGTAACAATTTGGATGAGTCTCTAGAAAATTTGCTGACTGAATAAAAGCCAATCAAAAAAGGTAACGCTATAAATGATTCCATTTATATAAAATTCTTGAAATGACAAGTGGGTGTAGTTTTAAAATGGCAACATGAGGGATCCCTGAGGGAAGTCAACACTCTGTATTTTTATTGTGTTGGTGTCAATATTCTGATCGTGCCATTGTATTACAGTTTTGCAGGAAGTTATTACTGGGGGAAAACTGGGTAAAGGGTACATGGGCTCTTTCTGTATATTTTTCCTCCAGCTTTACTGAGATATAATTTAAAAATACAAATGATATATATTTAAAGTGTACAACATGCTGTTTTGACATACCTGTACAATGTGAAATGATTACCACAAAGCCAAGTAACAGCCATTACCTTGTATGTGTGGTGAGAACACTTAAGATTTCTTCTGAGCAAATTTCAAATACACAAGGGGAGGGGGTGAGAGATGAGGGAGGGGTAGCTAAATATAAGGTGATGGAAAGAGAACTCAAAAAATATATATATATATAAAAGAAAAGAAAAAATTTCAAATACACAATACAGTTTATTATCTATAGTCACCGTGCTGTACATTAGATTCCCCAGAACTTACGAGTATACTTATTATAGTTATATATAAATCTATAGTGATCTGAATACAACAAAGCTTCTGAACTAAAGGTTATTAGGAACCAATAAAGTTTATTTGCTAAATCTTACAGCCTTGATTTTTTTTTTTACTTCTCACTTTCAGTGGTAGACCATTCAAGTCCTTCCTTTCTCTACAGAGTGTGTAGATGGCACACATTGATGGTTGTATCTCTTTCACCCAGAGCACCCTGGGGAAGATTGTTTGAAACACATTTCTCTATTATCTGATGAGCAAAATGAATGCTGAAATCCTTTATGCCATCTACATTAGAGATGTTAATCACGCACACCTACCACATCCTGGACTTCTCCGGATATAGCAACTGGGAACCAGAAATGGCTTCCTGATCCAAGGGCAGTTTTCTCTTGCATGGCCTATAATCTTGGATGATAATTCCTACATATAAAAAAATAATATTGTTAGTCTAACTTTGATTTTAAAAACTCTGAATTGGGAAAAATACAGAAGGGCACTGAAAAATGTAGGAGTTACTAAATCTGAAGCAAATCTGAACAATTCACATCCAAAAGAAGCCATAAGGTCATGATTTAGAAAATCATCTCTATGTAGCACATTTCAAATCCTAATTAGTTCTTCAATAACCGAATACAATATCATTTAACATAGTAAATGGCTATACTTTAGTTTCTACAAAGACTACTTTATCTATCTCCACTCTCTAGGTCACTGGAATGCTAAGGAGTATCTTGAGACTAATGAAGGAATAAAGAGATCAGTAAATAAGAAAATAAGTTATTAGTAAACTACAGTATTGTATTTGAGATAAAAAGAAAAGGTGGTGAGAGTTTATTTATTTATTGTGTAGAATAAAACAAAAAAAGAGAAGAAAAATAGAAGCATATTCCAAAGTGAATTAATGTTCAGTGTTCCCAAAGGATTGTGTTTATGTGTAACCTAAAAGTAAATATATAGAAATTTCTTTAAAAATCCAATATGGATGAAAAATGATTTGTAAAAGGTAATCAAGTATATGAGCAGCTTAGATATGAAATAGAAAATATTGGTTATGCTGAATTGCAGGAAAGAGACAAAGGACACAGTTGTGAGAGCAGAACAAATGGGAAAGCCAAAGTGGGAATGAATGAAAAATATCACAGGAGGTCAAAATAGCATAGAAACTGTGTTGCAAGCATATAAAGGACCAGAGGTCACTCTGAAGAAGCTCACCGAGTTAAAATTATAAGAATAAATTATTGACCAATGAAAGAGACATTGCTAAAATATTACATTAATTTCTTGCTACCTTGTCTCAGTTTTCACAAAGAAAATAAGAGACAAATGCTAGGAACAGACATTAATTTCCCTTGGGAGAGAAAAGAAGTATTACAGGAAATTGTGATCATGCCAGAAAAGGTAATAAAAAATAATGGTTGAAACCTCACACACAAAGAATACCAAAAAATTCAATAGTC
>PVJL010020022.1:0-12814 GCA_004026885.1 Lyroderma lyra
GAGCAAGCAGCAAAGCAGTGATCCAATCACAATTTAACAGAAATTCTGGGGAACCAGCAGGCATAGTGGGTCTTGATACCATTTCATAGAACTGTGATAGCCTGAAATGCAGTGCATTCATGCAAGGATACGTGCAAATTCAGGAAGACTACAGAAAGCCTTAGTTGTCTCTTTGTGTCTGGCTGATTTTGAGTCCCTGAGTATACAAAATGCTGGAAAATAATTGGAAAAGTATTAAAGTTGGAGTGTGTTTCCAAACCGTGCACAGATCTTTCAACAAAGAACAATGCCTATTGGCTCAATTATTTTAAGTGCAACTGCTTACCAATCATTGGCTAAATACTAAACTATGTCCCCTCAAGATGAACCCCTAGGAAGCCAGGCTTAAAATAATAATAATAATAATAATAATAATAATAATAATAATAATATAACCTGAGCAGAAACTTCAATAGACATTCATTTGGGGGAGACATACTCTATTGAACTATGCCCCACCCCCCAAAAAGGAAGCATTAATTAGAATCTAGAATTGAAACAATAGATTACCTGTAATCCCCAGTTTTCAACAAAATATAATTAGACATGTGAAGAAACAGGAAATTGGAAAATATACAGTTAAAAAGGAACAACAACAACAACAGTAACTAGAAGTGTCAGTGATGAAGACTTTAGAAAAGAAAAAAATTTGAAAAAGTAATTGAAGCAGTCAGTATAAATATGTCCAGAAAAAACAAATAAATAAATAAATAAATATGTCCAGAGAACCAAAGGAACCAAAGATAATTATATATATATATATATATATATATATATATATATATATATGTTTGTCAATAATCACTCATCAACTATAGACTATCAATAGAGATAAATTATATAAGAATACAAAGTGAGAACTCTGGAGTTAAAAGTAAAATAATTGAAATAAAAATTTCACTGGAGGAATTTAAATTTAAAGCACATGTAAGCTGACAGAAGACTGAAGTAATGAATGTAAAGATAGAGCAATAGACATAATTCAAGTACACAATGCAGCACATAGATGATGTATTATAGATTTGTACACTTGAAACCTATATAATCTTTCTAACCAGTCTCACCCCAATAAATTTAATAAATAAATTTTTAAAAAGAGAGACAGAAACGAGGAAATAAAAGTAGAGCTTTAGAGAACATGGTACACCATCAAGCTTACCAAGAAATGCTCAATGGCATCCCAGAAAACAAAACAAGAGAGAAAGGGCAGAAAATATATTTGAAGTGACAGCTGCCCACTTTTCACTTTTGATGAAAAAAGTGTATCTATAAGAAATCTACCTACAAGAAAACCAATAAATTCTTAGTATAATAAGTACATAGAGATTCACAAGTAGGTACATGATATGTAAAATGCTGAAAACCAAGGACAAAATCTTGAAAGCAATACCTAATTACTGCTGCTTGCACTTTATTGGTTGAAGCATTCATAAGCGTAGCAGTGACCAAGTAATGTCTACTTCATGTAGAAAGCCATCGTATACTGAAATTGCTTCAGAAATTGGTTAAGATTCCTAATATGCCAAATTGAGACTCAAAATCATTATCAGTAAATGATTTTTTAATAGAAATTAACTCTATGTGATGTCTTCTACAACAGGCACTCACCGATCCTTCTACCATCTGCTGTAATTGACTGGCCTACTACTGGCCCTTCTTGTGGGAACTCCCTTTCTCAGTCTATCACTTACTATTGGTATTTGAAACAATTGTAATTACCTGTTATGGTCTGCTACAATAGACTCTGGTGGTACTGGAGTTAGCCTGGGCTCTAGAAAAACTTATGGACTGTATCACCTGAACCAGAGTCAGAATATAGATGAAAAGTAATTGACTTAAACACTCTAGGACCCTAGGTGGCTAGCCGAGTTGTGAGAGTTCTAGGGTAGAGATGCTTAGGATAAGATTGTTGTTTCATGATTGAATTGACTAGAATCTAAATTCTTACATGAAGGGTGGGGGTTCCAAAAGGGAATTCTCCAGTGAAAAAAACAGAAGTTACATGGCTTTCTACAGCTAGATTCAGAAGGCACATGCTGTCACTTCTATTTTATTCTATCAGTTGAAACAGTCATAAGGCCACCCAGATTCAAGGGGAAGCAACATAGACCACCTTTCAAAGAGACGAGTGTCAAAGAATTAGCAACCATGTTTAAAAACTACCACAACCTGCCCACTGACTTCAATTTATTTACTTTCCTCCTACATGTAAAATACAAATTTCTCCTCCCAGTAGGAGAAGAAATTCTGTTGCATTCAGGTTGCATCCTTTTGGGTTACATTCTGTTACAGCATCTGCCTTAAGGTCAGGCCCAGAATCTTATCATCTAAATGAAGCCCAGGTGCAGAAGACATTCCTTGAGTTCAGTTGCTCAAGTATGATTTCTATCAATATTAACATCTATGAGTTAAATTCATAAGGCATTTATCTTTGTATTCCCAATAAATAATGGTGAGACAGACATAGGATAAGCTTAATCAACAAGTATATACACAATGGGGGAAATTGGGAAACATGGTATTCACTGGTCATTAGTAATTCTAAAGCCATCCAGGCCTGTATGCTAGTTTCTTGATTAGGCTTAGTGCTGTTGCCTGAAATTATATTTTCAATGTGCCAGCTACTTGCAGGGGAAGAAAAGCTTAGAAAGACTGTATACCCAAACTAGATACTCCTTTGTTTAGCAAAATAACTTAGCGAATTTTGAATAAACAAATATTACATGTGTAACCGACTAGAATGTTGTAATAGAGATGACAAAATATAGTTGTTTAAACAAAATAAAAATTTATTTATCACATAATTGTGTGGGCAGTGGAGCAGAACTAGATAACAGTGAAGACCCAACTTGTTCCAGCTTCTTTGCTAATCTTAGAGTGTGGTTAAGTCCTGAGAAAAGAAAAGAAAAAACAAAACAAAACAAAAAAACAGAAAAGCAACAACCAAAAAATAACCTATGGAAACAAAGAAACCCACATAACTCACATTCAAAATTTTGCCAGATCCATAAGAATGAGCCACTGATGATATAAAATAAAATTATGTTTTCAAATAGTATTATGGAAAACTGACCATATTAAATTAAATAGAAAAAGAATATGTTTGCATTAGAATATGATTTTTACTAAACACACAAATACATACACACCTCCACATATACAAAAGAATTAAACTAAAATCACTAAAATTTAAAACTGTTGTTTGTGGGCTTGGAAATTACAAGATTTAATTTTTAATAAACAAATGCTAATTAAAATATGGATGCCCTATTTTCCAATTTTACAAACTCCTTAGGCATAGATTCTGGTTTTAAGAGATATTTTACCCTTTTGCTTAATAGATATTTTGGTAGTGTATAACTGATTAGAAAAAAAATGTATTTTACACGTGTGAATTCAAATTAGTCTTGGGTCTTTCCTTCCACAGATGGATTCCTGGAATGGTTCACTGATAGATAACTATAAGCGAAATCTCAGTCCCGATTGTGAACTTTTTCTACATCATTGCTTGTTGCCCTCACTCGTTGATCACTTCTAAATTACATGACTACATTAGTGGGTTGAATAGTGTGGTTCACAAAGTTTGTGTCTATCTGGACTCTCAAAAGGTGACTTTATTTGTAAATAGGGTTTTTGCAGATGTGATTAGTTAAAATGAAATTACACTGGATTAAGGAGGACTCTAAATCTGATCACTGGTATCTTTATAAGAAGAGGAGAGGAGAGAGAGAGACACGCACACAGAGAAGGCCATGGGATCGTAGAGGCAGGAGCTGGAGTGATGCAACTACAAGGAAGATTGTTCAGCAATGTCAGAAGCTGGGAAGAGGCAAGGAAGGACTCTTTCCTTGAGCCGTTTGCACAGCCCTGTTGATACTTTGATTTCAAATGTCTAGACTCCAGAACTGTGAGAGAATACATTTCTGTTGTTTAAGCCACACAGTTTGTGGTAATTTGTTATGGCAGTCCTAGGAAACTAATAAGATTGCCTTCCAGAGGAAGGGACATAGTGTATTAAAATAAGCTCAGGTAAATAGCAATATAATATACATATATACAGTATTACTCACATAATGCCGCAGAAAAGCATAGACTATGATATACAAAAATAAAGCTACCTCAAAAAGAAAAATAAAAGTTAATGTAACTGCTAATCAAAAAATAACATTAGAAAGGTGTTTTGTTATCAATTGTTATGCAAATATTAGTTAAACACAAATGTATGAATTTTCACTTTTAACTCCATCTATAATATAAATTGGGATGATTTATTTAATTTTTCCCACCCAAACTCTGAAAGCATTATTAGCAGAGATATGAATTATTTCACATACTTTATACAGTTCATCTCAATGAAGAATGAAACTTAAAAATTTGAACTCATAAATCAGAATCAATGCAGAAAACATGGCACTGACTAAATATATGAGAGTTCAATAAAAATTTTTCTTATCTGTATTTTTTCTGGGAATGCAGAATTAATTACTAAATTAAATAAATCCCAACTAAATTTGAATGCATATAATGTAAATAATTATCATCACAATTTGGAAGCCAATACAGTATTGCAAAAGAAATTATGTTTGCTTTCATTTATTTAATCACTAGTTCTTATCAGAAAAAAACAGTGGGGTATTTGGAGCCTAAATAATGTCTCCAAAATGTTCTGAAACATTAAAAAAACTAGTAAATATTGAAATACTGTAAGTTAGGATAAGTTTGAAATGATAAATATTTATTGAATTTTAACATAATTATATAGCATTCCAGACCATGTAGTGAGAAAATACAAGACAACTTGTTCAGCTTTCATTTTCAGTAAAATGGAAATAATGCCTTTCTCATGTGATTGAATATTAAATGAGATAGCATAGGAGTGTCTGTCATTTGTTTGCAAATGTACTCCTTTCCTTTCATCTGTTTTATTATTTATTTCTGGGGCTAAACCACTGCAACCTCTTTCTTAAGCTTCCAGGACCCTTTACGTCCAGGTGGGCTTGGCCAATGGCTGTCCTGGTGGGAGACGGAAGCTGATAGGAAGGTATAAAGGAGGATGCTTCTCCTGCTTTTCCTCTGCTGCTTCAGAGGTGTCTCTATTTCCTTCGTGGGTCCAGTTCCCATTGGGCAGCACCGCATTCTGTGGCTCCTGAGTGAAGAAATCATGAAAAATATCATTATAGTTGTAAAATGCTAGGTATAACATTAGTTAAACACCAACATATGGACTTTTGCTTTTAATTTCATCCATAATGGAAGTTGGATATATTTTCTCTCTCCTGACTCCACATTCTGAAACCAATCATTACCAATGTGATATTTCTTTTGGGTCGTTTATCATTCTAATCATCTATTCCTTATCTGTTGGTGTTCTTTTTAGATAGAAATTATTATTAATAGAATTCAATCAAATACTTCAGAATTAATGCCAGTATTTCAGCATCTCAATTAATTCCCATACAATGAGTAGATAATGTTATTAATATTTACATGAGTATTTCACCCTCCTACTCCATGATCTTATCCTTTCCTGTTTCCATTTTGTATTCACTTTGGGTTTTTGCTGTTGTTTCTCACATTTTCCCCCTTACTTTCCTTGCCTATCCACGAGAACTATTTCCATCTGTCCTGCAAACTTACCAGGGTTTCTGTGAAGGCAAAATAAGCATCTGCATTTAATAGTGTTTTGTAAACTGTAAAGAATTATTCCCATATTAGTGTAACATTTTGCACTAGCTCTTCTTTTTTCTTTTCCCACGCATACCACTTATTCTTTCCAAGGTTCATTCTTAATGCTTTTCATTTTGTCCTAAAAATATCTTAGATAGCATATTAGTTTTATGTGGATGAATTTAGGTTCACTTTCTAATTCTGACATAATTAGCAACTATCTACTAACAATTATTACTTCAACTTTCTATCATCACCTCATCCTCATTTGATGCTAAAGGAAACTCATCACTATGACTAAAAAAAAGTAATTTATTGGATGTTATTGACTGTCTTCACTTGCTCTGTGAATACTGCTTTTTCTTTTGATGCCAAGGCCTAAAATATGGACATCACTTTTTACTCCATTTTGCCTATATTTTTTATTCTTACTTCAAAACACCAGGCTTGTTAATTCTTCTTTCATTATGTGTCTTTTGTCCTATCTTCCTTTTGATATTTTCTGAGATTTGCTGTCATTTTTATTGATTTTTTTAAAAACGTTTAAAGACTTCTTAAATTAGTATAATTGTTTTGCATTTGTATCAGTCAAGATCAATTGGCAAATCATAGTTGATATTAGTTTTGTGTGGAAATTTAAAATGGGATAGCAAGGGTGAGAGAGCAGCAAAGACAACAGAAAATGTTATCACAACTCAAGAATTAGCAACAGAATTATGTTACCATCACCCTGCTGGTGGGAGAAAAAGAGGAGCAGAGTCCAGCCCTGTTGTGTTAATATTATAACTGAAAGTAATAAATTTAATTTTAGACACCACATTAAAAGAAGGGTATTGAAATTTAAGGAAAGGGGTATTGTGATAGTGAAATAGCTGGAAAATATCTAGTAAATAATTGTCAAAAATGCTATAATTATTTTCCCTAAAGAATAGGTTGAATTGATGCAACAGGAAAGGTATATCAATAGTTGTCTCCAAAATTTAATCAATTTCTATGGAATTACAAGGGTTGTCTGGAAAGTATCCAACTCTGCATATAAAAAATAGAGGCATTTAGACTAGATTTTTTTTCTAAACAGCCCATGCACATATTGTGCTTTCCTGTTTATTTTTTTTCTGTTGCATTTATTTTTTTATTTATTCATTCATTCATTTATTTTTGTATGTGGGTATTTCCCTGGCTGGGAATCGATTGACTTTGAAGCTAAGGAAACATGTTAGAATTGTGAAGGAGTAAAAATAATATATCTTCATAAGTTTTTGCTTAATTTTAAGGTTTTACATTAGATGGGGAAGAATATCAAATAAGGTCAAGAAAAGGTTGTAAAGATATTCACATGCTGCAGAAAATTAAAAATCAAGATAATCTAGTTCTTTGACAAATGATAATTCCACCAGTGACTTTCATGAGTGCATTTCTTTATGCATTTATGTGTACAAAGCAAAGTTAGCAAATAGATCAATTGGTGTAGATCACTACAGTAAAAAAAAATAAATCAGTATAGGGAAGAAATATTAGTGTTAAATGAATGTTTGTGAGCTACAGACATAGCCAATATGCTGTGGAGACAGTATTGCATTGAAGAGAGAAACAAAGATTTTACGATAAAGTAAGATAATTAAGTGATAGATATGATGAAAAAAAAAAGAGCGTAGAATGCAGATAAAGGCCAAATCATCATAAAAGAGTAAAATAAGAAACGATATGGCTCTAGCAGCAAGATTTGAGTCTCCTGATTCTTAAAAATTTCTCACCATAAACAAGGTGAAGAAGTCACCTCCTCATACCATAAACAAATGGACAGATTAATGTTGGATAATTTGGCAACCATGTAAATAAGTGTAGCAAAACCAGAGAAAGATAAAGGTAAGAGGCTGTTTGATTCCAGAAGGAGGATACTTTCATATTTTTGAAGGAGCAGAAGAAGGCTATGATAATGTTGATAAGATTGTAGCTATCTTGCTCACTAGGTAGTGCAGAATTGAGAAAAGCAATGAAACTGAAGACAGAGCCAAGCCAGATAGATTTTCTGTCATGAACAAAAAGCACAATGACTAGAACCAGAAGCCAAGGTAGAAAAAAAAAAAAAGGAATCAGGTTCAACATCAGTAAAATTTTGCTTTTTTATTATACTTCTTTCTCTATAAAGGTGAAATAATTTTCATACTTACAGAAAATGATATATATTTTTATATTGATATGGTATAATTGACTCTAGATAGAGTACCAAGGACAGTTAAATTATAAGATATGAAAAAAAATATAAGATATGGCAATATACTTTTTGCATTTAAATGCACTTGCTTTTACTCTCCAAGTGTTTGATTATCTAGAATCATGGTTTTGCATCAAAAATAAGGAATTAAGTGTTTTTAACCAGCAATGGTTATGTCTTTAATGAACTGTTTTCTTTTTTTGTATTGTTAAATTTATTGGGGTGACATTTGTTAGCAAGAATTACATAGGTTCCAGGTGTACAATTCTACAGTTCATTGTCAACTTGTTGTATAATAAGTTCACCACCTAGTGTATTTTCTAAAAGAACAAATCGAGTGAAGCCACTTTCAAAACTTATTAAAATAAAAGCATAATTATAATAATTTCTATTTATAATATAAGGGCTAATTCTAAAGATTTGAAAATGTTGCTGAAAATTTATCTTTAAAATGTCAGACAGTGTGTTATGAAACAATGTGGTTGCCTGCATGAAGAAATATGTTCATGCCAAACCAGCTAGTAGATGGATCATTAACAAACAGTATAAACAGGGAAGGAAAAAGAGGGATTCCCTAAGGAGGTTAAGTATTTATGTATCTTGGCTCAGAAACTCACTTGTGTTCAGCCTAACAGGTAGTCTCATACAAAGACACCATCTGCTCAGTGAAGTAAAACAAATTTTGGGTTTCAAATATATACTAAAACAGTCCAAATTCATGTGAAGTATAAGAACATCTTCTCTTATAACTCTGAATAGAAAAAGGTATTTTCCTTGAGTCAGTTAGTTCTGATGAATATGGACTTGCTCGGAGTCCATAGGCTACTAGAACATGTTAGAACATGTGAATGTAAAGGAGATGGCTGAATGAAAGATTAATTATATGGTTATATTCTCACCTTTCTCCCTAACTGCCCCATCCAGTTAGACCACAGTGCACAGCATTATGTTAATCAGAGTCCTTAGCTCTTGACACAATATCATAAGTGCCTTCATGGACCCTCTCTTGATTATCAATTTGATTTCATTCCCATATAATTTTCCTATTCATCTCTCATCCTACTGACAGCCATTCAGGTAGATTTCATGTATTCATGTAAAATGTGTTATTAATAAGCATTAAGGTAATTTATAATGTATCTCATGGTTTTTTATTTCACTCAGACATATATTTTAAGTGTAATTCATGTGGTTTTTTGTCTAGTTACTTTTAATTTCATTGTAAATGATGATGTCCATTCTGTACATGTTACCAAGTGTCTTTCCCAGTGTCTTTCACACTATTCTAAATCCCTACTACAAACATCACTGCAAGGGAACATTTCTGTGTACAGCCCTTAATAGAGCTATGTGAAAGGAAACAACAAAAGAAACAAACAAAACAAAACTATATATGAAGGCTGTCCAGAAAGTATCCAGCCATGTAATATGAAATAGAGGCATTTATGGCTGGATTTTTTTTCTGGACATGCCTCGTATATCATGGAATTATTTGTTTATAGGATATGAGATCATTTTATTTTTAGCTTGACTATTGCTATATTGCTTGCTAAAATGATTCCAACTCTTGTTGTTTCTAATAGATATATGAATGTTTGTATATATCAACATCCCCCTAACAAATAGCATTATCCAGTTTTCTAATTTTTTTTAAATTTGTAGATTATATACTTGAGCATGCTTTCTCTCCCTTTCCTCTTTCCTCTCCCCTCCTTCTCTCCCTTTCTCTTTCTCTCAATTCACTTCTTTTCTGATTACTAGAATGTATGGTAATTCCTTCATATGACAGTTAACATTGTGGTTTTACTCTTTAGTAAATTACCTATTTGCTACATCTTTCATTAAAGCTAAGAACGTTTTGGTAACATGAAGCTTTAATAACAATTCTAAGGCAAGGTTAAATGTATGTGGACATCAAAGAAAGCATCAGTATTTTAAAAAAATGTAGAGCCAAAGAGGATATATTGCCTAGTAGTTAAGAGTTACCCTGTTTAGGTTGAGATCTGAATTCTATGCTGACTGTTTAAATCATCTTTGAACATTGTATCAGTGTATCTCATTTAAAAAGTAGGGATCAAAAAATAATAAAATAAAAAGTAGGGATCATATTAATACATAGTTTATAGAGTTCTTGGGAGATGACATGAAATACTTTAATATATAGATGAGACTAAAAACAAAGTCCAATTCTAATGAGCAATCAATATATGAATGTTGTAAGACCTTTTCCCCTCAATTTTCCATTAATAATTTTAGATTTCTCTAATTTTGTACAATTTTACTTACTACATCATATTATTAAATTAAATATTAATTAAAGGTATAAATTGCATTCAAATAAGCTCCAGATATTTACATGAGCATTTTGTCATCATTTTGCTGTACACACATTCTATCTATTTTTATAACTCAGATGAACAAAGCTAACGTCAGAACAATAACTGAGAAGCGAAAAACCTGTTCTCTCAGTAACTTGCCTACATTTGTGAGATGTTCAGAGTAGATGCTTTAAAAGGTTACCAGGACAACAGATGCTATTTAAAAGTTAACTAAATAGTATACTCCAGAAAGGCAAACCATTCACCAGCCATCCGCAAATTCATCCATCTCATCCTCCTCCAATCCTGCTTCATTTGTCTTCAGCCATTTTTTTATCTATAAGCAAAATCTTAGTTGCAAAGGTTATTGTCTCTCTTGTTTCTAATTAGATGAAATTTAATACCTCTAGCTATGAATTTATTTTAAATATGTCTTATGGTGCTCATAAACGAAATGTGTTCAGGGACAAACAATCTAGAATTATGGATCACCCGACAAAACTCTGTTTATATAATTTTATGAACAGCTACTGAAATTCTAAAAAATGTATTGTGCTTTTAATAAGGTCAAAAGCTTTTTCCACAGTGTTAGTAGGTTTGAACTCCTGCTTATAAATTTACCTGACTTTGGACAGATTACTTTCACTCTCTGAGATTCAGCAGTCTCAAATAAACATTGATATCAGTACTCGCTTCACAGAGTTGCTGTGACAAATTATAAAAGGCCAAAATACATTTATGCTTGTGTCTAAGGTATAGTATATGTTCAGTAAATACTAAATATGATTATTATCATAATGCCTTATACTTCTCATAGAGGGTTTGGCTTTAAGTTTTATTGTGACATAATATTAAATCATTAAAAATAACTATAAGTATTCTTTTCATGAAATCAAATGTTATGATAACTCTAGTGAAACACAACTCTATTCAATAAAACAATCAACAGTCTTTAATGCATTCTCACCAACACAGCCAATGACAAATGTTAGAGGATTTATTACAATAACATTCCTTGCTTTAAGACAAATTTCAATTTTGTAAAAGAAAAAATGTGACTGTGTTCAGTGGGAAGATTTAAAAGAATAAAATATCTTCTAAGTATTTCAATTAAGAGATTGAATAATTCCAGAGTTATTATAGCTTATAGCTTATGAAAAAGAATGGATAAACATATTTTACTTTTTTTTTTTAGGTTTTTGGTAGATATCAACTGACCAACTATTTTTGAGATTACAATTTTCTAGTAATTATGGAAACTATGCCATGATATCTTATAATGCCAACACATAGGCTTTAGTGTTAATCAGAATAAGTAAGGTAGGCCTAATGTTCTCCTAATATTTACAAAAATACCAATTTAGGGAAATTTTAAAATAAGTTGTACGACCTATGTGTCCTTCCTACTCTCTTTTCCATCACTAAATACCCATTACCCGTCACCCTCTTTCCTATTCTTCTCCTTGCCTTTAATTTCCTTCCCTTGGAGAGAAAAAAAAGTGTAAACAGATGCTCACAGAGTTATAGAATATTCTCCGAGGTACAAGTAAAGCCTATTAGACATCCTGGCCTCATAAATGCTGTGAACCACCAAAATGCATTCAAAGAGAGCTTAATTGGTTTTGACTTAATCAGTACTTTCAAGGTTTATTTCTGTGGTTGCTCTGAAATGGCATAAGTAGTGTACAAATGCTGATGTCAAATTGAAGCCATTTATAGTTCCACAGGAAAAAAATCTTAGAGGTACTTGGAGAACTGTTAAAATTTTCAACATTCTAAAAATCTGTTGGGAGTTACAAATTATTCTAGAAGAATTTTGGCTGGTAGTGGCAAAGCATCATGGTTTATACTAATTTTTTGAGGGTTATGACGTGATTGGAAACCTTTAGCTCCTGTCAGGAGGAGGGGTGGAATCCAAAAGGGTGTACAGGAATTACACATTACTGAAAGTAGATGTTAAGAAAATGGATTCTGGGCTCTACCGCCTGAGTTTGAATCATAATATCCTTCCCATTTATGAGGGTTGAGATTTCAGTTACCCAAAATCTCTCCTAGTTTTTCTCATCTATAAAGTGAAAGTAATATAACATAGATAAGACACAGATGAGTAAAACAGTGCCTGGGGTGAAGAAATTACGTGTACAGGTTTGTTAAATGAACATACATTGATATATTTTCATGCATTATCTTGTTTAATTATTCTAAAACCTTGCTAAAATAGGGGTTTGCTTTCTATAGCTCAAAGTGGGAGTTTACACTGAGAAATTTTAAAAATTGCCTAAATTCGCAGTAAACTAGGATTTCAACTCAGGTTCTTTTGGTTCTATGCCAAAGACAATGGATTGTTATTGTTTAATCAGGTAAAGATACATTGTGCGGTCAAATTTGTTTCTTAACCTAAGGGAAAGCATTTATCCTTCTTCCAGCAGCACCCAAACACAGGGTGCTAAACTGGATAGTCAAGGTACCCCAGATAAATGGGGCTTCAGGGAATCTCAAAGGGGTAGAATAAGTATGCTAGTGCATATAAAAGTGAATGTTATGACCTTTTTCTTATAGGCATTTTGGATCTCTT
>PVJL010020023.1:0-12801 GCA_004026885.1 Lyroderma lyra
TCTCAGCTATGGTGTTCTGCCAATAGGTTTTCATTTCCTTCACAGCCTTTAGAATGGCTGCTTTAAATTCTGTCACTTAAATCACACCCTTCCAGTTTTGACAAGGTGTCTTCTGGTAAATTTCATGTTCTTTCTGAGGAGTTTTAGTTTTTAAGGAATTCATCCTGTCCGCTGGGTTCTTCCTCTTTGACATGAGGCTTTATGTTCAGTGCCCAGATTATTGCTTTTGTGGTGTCTTGCTGTAGGGCAGACACTAGGTGGCACTGGGGGTCAAGTTTTGGGGGAGAGGGGGCTGTTTGTGTCTTGTTTCTAATCTCCTATGCGCATATATCCTGGGGAGAGGCTAACAAAAGGCACTCCAAGGGCAGCTCTGCCTTTGGCCCTTTGCTGGGGAAGCTGTTCAGAGGCTTGTTTCTGCTGGCTCTGGTGAATGCTATCAAATCAGTCTTTCTTCCTAGCCCTGATTCAGCATCTGGCTGTCTATGGGCTCACACTGCTTTCAGAACCCTGGGGTGCAGGAGGAAGTGCACGCTGCATAAGTCCAAAGCTGTGGGCCTAGCCTGAGACAGCAGGGTTGCCTTTGCAGAGGACTGGGAACAGGAACTGCAGCCCTGTGTAGGTCTCCAGGGGGCCTAGAGCTGGTGTGTCATCTTTGCAGTTCAGAGTTCTCACTCAGCCCTTCTACCACTCAAAAGTTCCAGAGGCTGGCTCCCAAACTCAGTCCTCAGCATGCAGCTCCTAAGCCCAGCTCCCTGGTCTCTCCTCTCCCCCGAACTGTGCCGCTCTGAATAGTCAGCAGCAATTGGGTTCTGTTGTAGTCTGTCTCTCCTCACTTCCCTCTCCCCGACTCGCCCCCTTCTCGCCAACCTTCAGGTGTTTACTTGCGATTTGTGGATTTCTCAACAGCCGTTTTGTCACTCAAGGTACTCTTTCTTGGCTCCTGGATGGCCATTCAATTGTGTTTTCTGGGAGAGGCTTTAGGGACCTCCTCTCCCGTCGCCATCTTGCCTTCTTCCTATATGTACTTTTCTGTTCATTGCAACATTTATATGGTGACCAAGATATAGAAACAACCAAAATGCTTTTGATTGATAATTGTGTAAATAAGATGTGGTACATATATATAATTCAATATTACTCAGGCATAAGAAAATATAAAATATTTTCATTGGTGAAAACATGGATAAATTTTAAGATTATTATGCTAAGCAAAATAACTCAAATACAAAATATTGAAAACTGTATGACTTTATTCATATGTAAAATATAAAACTGAAAGCTACAAATGAATAAGACAAACAAACACAAACACAAACACAGGTAATGGTGTAGTGGTTACCAATGGCTAACAGGCAAGGATGGTGGTAGTAAAAGAAAAGGTGAGTCAAATATATGGTGAGAGAAAGAGAACTGACTCTGGGTGGTAAACACACAATGCAATATATAGATGATGTATTATAGAAGTGTGCACTTTAAACCTATATAATTTTACTAACCAATGTCATTCCAATAAATTTAATATAAGTAAAAAAGACTTGAATATACATTTTCCAGAGAGGACAAACAGATAGCCAATAGACATATAAAATAATGCTCACATTACTAATCATCAAAGAAATGCATATTAAGAACAGAATGAGATATTACCTCACACTTGACAAAATGGCCATCATCAAAAAATCAACAAGTGACGGTGAGAATATGGAGATGAGGGAACCCTTATGCACTGGTGGGAGGATTGAAAATTGGTGCAGCCACTGTGGAAAACAGTATGGGGGTTCTTCAGAAACTTAAAAAATAAAACTAACTGATGACCTAGCCATTCCAATCCTGGGTATTTATTCAAATAAATTTATAAAATTAATTTGAAAAAATATAATTTTGATCACTATCTATGATCACTTCTACACTATTTACACCAACATATGGAAATAGCTGTAATGCCCAAAAATAGACAATTGAGTGAAAAAGATGTGATATACATATGCAATAGAATATTACTCAGCCACAAAAAGAATAAAACGTTAACATTTGCGAAAGTACAGGTGGTCCTGGAGTGTTGTGTTCAGCATGACATGGGCAGTGGGAAAACAGGAAATGTGGTGCAAGGTGATGAAAGACTGTAGCCAAAAGTATGTTTCAAGTGGGGCCAAGAGACTCCAGTCTCATCGACTGAGCCCCGAGTTGGGCCAACGCATAGCTTTTATTGATGGACATACCAGGAAGTGAAACTGGCTTTTCCATGGTCTGTGAGTTACATTGCCTAGGAGACTGCTTTTCCCAAAAGTCCCCATTGTGTTCCAACATGTATTTTGTCTCTATAAGAACATATAATCCCAAGGACACAGAGTACCAAAACCACCCCAGGGGGTTGACTCAGTATCCAAGTCATCTCTAAGGAAGCATGACCGATGTTGTTCTATGTGGGACACAAGGCAGCCAGAGGGTAGGAGACAAACCTCAGAGAGGATGAGGGTCTATGCCTCACCTCCATTGAAACCAAGCTCTCTCCTGTTGGCCCCTATGTGACTGTGCCTATCTTAGGTTGTTCCTCTCTTGAGGAATTTTACCCATCATTGACTAACCAGCCATTCTCTGGGGCCATACAGGGTGACGTGAGGCATTCTATGCCCCGTGGCCTCCACACTTTTCTCCTGTCTTAGGATGCCATGGGGAATGCATGAGGAGACAGATGGTTTGGCAGTTGTAAGGCAACACTAGAGGGTATTATGCTTAGTGAAATGTCAGATTAAGAAAGAAAAATGCTATGTAATTTCAATAATGTGTGAAATCTAAAGAATAAACTACATGAACAAACAAAACAGAAATAGACACATATATACAGAGAACAAACTATATAGGTGGGAGGTTGAAAGATTGGGTGACAAAGGTGAAGGGATTAAGAAGTACAGATTGATAGTTGCAGAAGAGTCATGGGGATGTAAAACAGAATATGAAGAATGTAAAAACTATATGATGGCATTACATGGTTAGATTTATTAGGAGAATCACTTCATAAACTATATAATCATCTAAAAACTACACTGGACCCTTGAAGCTAATATAAAATAATATTGAATTTCAACAATAAATTGAAAAAATTGTCCCAGGATGTGTAAGATAGTGTGGGCTATATAGTCAATAATTTTGTAATAACTATGTACAGTATCAGGTGGGTAGTAGTCTTGTTGGGGTTATCACTTCGTGAGTTATGCAAATGTCCGATCACTATGTTTTTCTATATGCATGAAACTAAAAATGAAATGGATTTTTCTATTTCTTACTTAAAAAGTAAGGATAAAACAAAACAATGATAGGATTTTGATAGTGATTACACCTAATCTGTAGATCATTGAGTAATATTACCATCTTAAAAATACTGTCTTCTAATTCACAAATACATGTCTTTCCATTTATTTATCTTTTCTTTATTTTTTTCTACATTGTTTTCTGTTTTCATATGTATAAGTCATTTATCTTCATGGTTAAGTTAATTCTTAGATGTTTTATACTTTTTCATGCAATTGTAATTTAAATTTTCTTAATTTTTGAAAATTGTTTATTGTTTTTTATGTTTTAAACAACTGACTTATTTTCTTTTTATTGTTAAATTTACTGGGGTGATATTGGTTAGTAAAAATCTCATAGGTTCCAGGTGTACAATTCTATAATACATCATCTAAGTGATATAGAATTCAAGACTATTCCTAAGCAACTGATTTTTGTTAATTTTCTATCATCTAACTTTTGTAAAGTCATTAGGGATTTCTATATATAATTATGTCTTCCGCAAAAAAACATTTAATTTTTTTATAATTTAGGTTAGGTAATAAAAGTATATGAAGTACAAACTTCTTGCTACTACTTTGTAGCAAAAGGATCTAAAGTATAGCACAAGGAATATAGTCAATAATATGATAATAACTATGTATAGTGTCCAATGAGTACTAGAGTTATTGAGGTAATAAATGGGAGGTGGGTTTAGAGACAAGGTAAAAAAGTGAAGGGATTAAGAAAAACAAATTGGTCCTTACAAAAATATATTGCAGCCATGGGAATGCAATGTAATCAATAATATGTAAATAGCTATATATAGTGCCATGTGTGTATTAGATTAGTCAGGAGCATCACTTCTTAAATTATACAACTGTCTAAACCCTATGCTATACACTTGAAATTAATATAAAATAATACTGAAGTTTAACTATAATTGAAAAAACTAAAAAGCAGGGAGAAAAAGGTGGAAAGGGAATAAGAAGTTCAAATTTTCAGGTATAAAACAAATAATTCATGGGGATGTAAAATACAACATGGGAATACAGTCAATAATATTGTGATAGCATAATAAAGTGTCAGATAGTCGATGGCCTTGTGGTGATCACTTCTTAGTTATATAAATGTCAAAAAACTATGTGCACCTAAAACAAATATAATATTGTATGCTAGTACTTTTTAAATAAATTAAATAAATACCTTATTTTCTTGCCTAATATACTTTGGGTGCTATGTTGATTAATGTGGCTAAAGCAAGTTTTGTTTGTTTAGTTGGTTGTTTTATCATAGAAGAAAATCAGTTTCTCATCATTGAGTATATTGTTAGCTTAGGTCTTTTAACATATGACCTTTGTTAAATTTAAAAAGTTTTCTTTTATTTCAGGTATGTAGGGTATATTTATCATGAATAGATATTGAACTTTGTCAAATGCTTTGTTTATATCAATTGAGATCATTCTGTTTTTTTCACCTCTGTTTTATTAACTTGTTATATACATTGTGTAATCAATATACATTGGATTGATTTATTCACATATATTGAACTATCCTTGCATTTCAATAATGAATCTTATTTTGTTATAGTATATAATCTTCTCAATTTGCTGCTGCATTCAATCTGCTAGTATTTTGAGTTTTTAACATCTACATTTATAAAAGATATTGTTCTGTAATCTTTGCATCTAGTTTTGATATCAGAATAATCCTTATGTCATGAAATAATTTTATAAGTGTTCCTGAATCTTCTATTTTTTAAAATAGAAGCCATAATTTTTAAAATATGGAGCCATATTTGTCCTCCTACTTAAATATTTGTTAGAATTCACCAGTGGAGACAGCTAACACAAGAACTTTCTGTGTGGGTGGAGTTTTTTAGTTATTGATTTATTGTTTTTACTTATCATAAGTCTATTCTAATTTTCCATTTATTCCCCCATCACTTTTGGTATTTTGTGTGTTTCTAGGAATTTGTCCATTTGATCTATAACATGTGATTTGTTGGATTAAATTGTTTATATTATTATATAATTCTTTTAGTTTCTGTAAGGATTGGTAGAAATGTCTCCACTTTCACATCTAACCTTAATTATTTTTATTTTCTTTATTTTTCTCTTAGTCAATCCAGGTAATAATTGGTTAATTCCTATGATCATTTTAAATAACCAACTTTTGATTATATTTCTTTATTATTTCTGTATTCTTTCTAAATTCAATAGGCTACACATATAATTTTCAACACCATAATTTCCCAAATAAACTCTTTCCTGATTTTCCTTCCAGACTTTGGTAGCCATCAGACTGTTTGGAACAGAATAACAATAATTTTCAATTAAGTTCTGCTCAGCTCCACCTGGAATTATAGGTCAAGATTTCTCACTGAAATGCAGGATGCTACCTTCAAGACCATTATCAAACTGACTCTGATTTCCACATGACTTTTCACCATAGCACAATGCCTTCCAAAAGGCTGAGCAATGGAGAAATTGAATTGGTCTACATTTTGGGAAAAATGCATCAAAAACAAGTGTGGCTTATACTTGGAGACCAGTGAGAAATTACTGAGGACAACTATGCCATTGCTTAACTTCTATGTCATTCAAATTTGTACTCTAATCATTTAAATCATATTAAAAAAAAGAAAGACAGTAATATAAAAATAATTCAAGTTCACCTCTGACTTAATATTGTTACATTTTGCTCTAATTATTTCATGTTATTTTTGTTTATGGGAATAAAAGTTGCAGGTATAACTAAGTCCTTCTTCTTTCTATTTCTGTCCTTCCTCCCAGAAATAATCATGTTACTGAGGTTGCTTTGTGTGTGTGTGCATGTGCTATTTTTTTTTGTAGTTGTGGTATTCTTTGCAACATATACTTATGTCTATAAAAAATGTCTAGTACTATATTATGTTTTTAAAATATTAATAACTGACATCATACATGTTTTCTGCAACTTTTCAGTGCTATGTTTATGATATATCAATGTTAATACATATATACATAATTTATTTATCTCTGCTTGTTAGGTTAATTTATTATTTTCTACTTCTGGATTGAAAGAATAGAAACATCTTAATTATGTTTCAATTACTGGTAGACATTTTGATTTTCTGTGATTATTTTCTGCTACAAACAGTTGTGAAAATTGCATTATGTTAAATCTCCTTGAGCAAATAGTTGAGAATTTCTCTAAGGTAGCTAATAAATTGTGGTATTACTAGATTATAAGCTATGTACTTCATAAAATTTATGAGGTATTGTCTCCAGGCTCACTAAAATAGTGGTGACTGTTGTGTATCACATTAGACAAATATTCGTATGTACTTGTTAAATTGCTCGCTAGTTATGTCCTAGATTATTATTCTGGCTCTAGGAATTGACAGGTCACATTTTTCAGTTGAAGAGGATATTATGTTCTCTGCCATCCTTTATTTTATCCTGCTTGATTGGTTCAGCTGCTTAAGTCATGGCACCCCATCCAGTGTATTCATTGTAGTTTGCTGCTCTTAGCTATTTAGGGTGCCAAAATCAGGGATAAGAACTTGCTGCATTGCTTTGTCCCATTAATATTTGCTACATATGGGTTCATTTATACCTGTGATATTCTGCAGTAATTTGATTCACACCAGAGAAGGCCAGTCTCTCAAATCTCCTGCAATGCTGATAAAGATTCTTGGGTCAGAGTCATACTACTGCTTGAACTGACAGATAAATGTAGGTGTCTTTTGAGTGAACTAATTTATATAATTTTACACACTAAAGAGACTAAAATATTGTGAACTACAAAAATACATTAGAAACAATGTAAGTATTGGAGTTTCACTAATCAGAGGCCAGAATTCATTTAAGACTCAAGCAACAATTATCAATGCCTCATTTTCTCACCTTCACAAAAGGTGAATAATGAAACTTGCTAATTATTATCTGAAGCAAACTGTATCATAACTATTTTACTCCAATCACATTTCTGTTTGATATATCACATATTTATTCTTCCAATCAGTTAAGCCTCTGCTTATCAAAGAAAAAAAGTTGAATTGTGTTTGCACCACCTAGTCCAGAAAAAGCAAGCCTTCTATTCCATCACTGATCCATGAGCTCTCACTAGGTTGTATGGCAAATTAAGACCTACAACTGCAACCTCTCCAATAAATCTCAGAAGAGCTAAGTTTGGTCTCTGCCACACACACTCACTTTGTGTAAGGAAAAGGTATTTTATTCAAGTGAACACTTCACTCTTCAGGGTAAATGACTTAATGGGAAGAACCACAGCTGGATTTTGACTTTTTAATCCCCTAATCAGGGAAGCCCATTGCAGTGAAAACTTTATCTGCTGCAGTTCTGTCTGCTAGCAGTTGTTTCCCTTCAATAATTTTGGCATTTTAGAGAGCTTTAGGAAGGGGCAGTAGGAGATGTGAACTCAGATTTCCAACTTTTCAGAATCTTCTGTAATATGTTTAAACTTCTTTTCATAGACATTTTAAATTGACAGGGGACTAAAATGCAGATAAAGTAATTTTATATCTGACTTTATTTGGTTGTACTCTATCAATTACATTTTCTAATGTCATTATATTTTAATAAATATAAATTTTTGGCTGTATATTTTATTGTATAGATAGATATTAATCACAAGGTCTACTGATGCTATGTTTTTAAAATATTTATTTTCAATGTCAGTTATTTCAGTACATAAGGCTCTGGGAAACAATTTTGTCCATATATCTTGGTCTGTTAGATTTTTTTTTCATTCATTTTACACCTGTATATTTTATGTCTATTATGTGCCAGAGATTGTTCTTAGTTGTGTTAATGTACTAGTTATTGATAATTAAAGAGGAACTTGGGACTCTTGAAATGTATATATTTTGTTATTCTTTATAAAACTTCTTCCTATGTTTTGAAAATTACAGATGATCTTCAAGCACTAAATATTTGGGGGCCTGAGAATTTGCCTCAAATCTTTTGAAGTCTGGATGTCAATACCTACCTTTACTTTGCTCCAGAGTTCAAAATATTAGAGGACATCTTTAAAAAATTAATGGTAAAAAATTAAGCAATATCAGCTTTATTGAGATAAAGTTATTACAGAGGATGACTTTTACTTGAGGTCCACATTTCCTGTTTCTCATTTCTCCCCATTGAAAGAAAAGGCCCAAGAAGAGGCAATTGAAGAAGCTGGGTCATTAAGCACAGATCCCTAGCTAAATTAAGTATAGGCCAGAACCTATAAGGACCATGGCAGTTTCATGTACCTATGAAATAAACAGCAGAAGGCAAGGTGTAATTTCCCTTATGTGCCGAAATTGTGTGTGCCCTTAGATGGGTCATGAGTACATCAGAATCCCTCAAGTCAGATTAACTATACCCATTTCCAGCTTTCTCTCCTCAGGGGAAGAATAACTGGAAACTATCTTCTGAAGGAAAATGAGGGTGAAGATTTAAGGGTAGTTCTTTTGAGACTACTCAATGAGAGTTACAGGGAGCAACATATTTTCTCAGAAACAGCAAGACAATAGGGCTTTGATTTCTGGACATTCACCTACTGTAATATCAGACAAATTCTTTAACTGATTTGAACCTCAAACAGAGAGAATTAGAAAATTATTTTATGCTATTATTGCATAAATCAAGAAAATAACCTTGCTAAGTAATTTTTCATCTCTATTAGAATTGCCAAATCATTGACAGAGGGAAGAGTCAAAACAGTTGTTTAATACATTACTTCTTTGAATATGATAACTAAAGAGTTAAAAATGGTAAAATTAGAAATAATGTATAAACAATTTCATTATAATGCCAATGTTTACTAAATCTTATGGTTCTTCTATTTCTAATTTAAGCAAATAAACTACATATAATTTTCCACATGGTAACCCAATAGTCTTACACTGTATGAGCTTTTATTTTGTTTATATATGAGATTAAAAGATTTACTTTTTACTTGATATACTTTGGAGATATGTTTTAATTGTTGAGTTTTATAATTGCATGTTTTGTTGCATGTTCAAAATGCTGCTGACTTGTACATCTGACATGCCTAAAGTTTTTTGGTCACATTCACAACCTCTAAAGCTGAAGATTTATTTAATGGTATTCTTGTATTTAGTTGATTTATTGAAAAATTAAATTCTGACCTGTATATTGTTATGATAGCTTGCTATAGTAATAATTTTTATGGCTGACAAACTGGAAAATGTGAGTATTTCAGGATAGTATTTTGGCACTATTCTAATGGTATTATGACCAGGAAACCTCAAATTCCCAAATCCTACTTGAACCATCAACCTTCCTGTTTTCTAAATTCCAGAGGGTGTTGCAATCAGAAAGAACAATAGCATAGGGAGAATTTGGGATTGTAATGTATGTGCATATTTCTGGGTGGAAAAAAGAAAAATAAAATTTAGATGAAGCACATGGCATGGCCTAGAAGCCTAATTAAAGCCTACAATTCAAAATTCATGTTCTTATGTCAACTAAGAGTTCTATATCAAACAATATTATCCTTTGCAAATATAAAGAGAAATTAAGACATTTTTAGATAAATAGAAATTGAGATAAATTGTTGCTAGAAAATATATATTAAAAGAAAAAACAATTGGAGTCCTTCAGGCTGAAATGAAAAACCACTAAGTAGTACCTTGAATTTACATGAATAATAAATATATCAGTTTAATTGAGTGGACAGGTAAAGATATTTATGTTTGTAATACATTTCCCCTCTTATGTGATTTTTAAAACAACTGTATTAAGCATTAGTTATATATTTGTGTTAATGGGCAAAGATATAACTTGCATGACAATAATAAAACAAAGAAGAAAAATGGATAAATATAAGAACAAATTTTTGTATAATATTGAATTAAAGTCAGTGTTAATTTTAACTAAATTGTTATCTAGTAATATTAATTATAATCCCTAGGAAAACCACTGAAAAAATGAATAAGAAATAGTATTAGGAAGAGTATATAGATATATGTTATAAAATTTAGGGTCAAGAAATAAAATTATATTTAGGTTCAGTCATTTTTCAACAAAATTGCCAAGAAAAATCAGGGGGTAAATAATGGTCTTTTCAATTTTTTTTTAGGCATAACTAAATATTTACATGCAAAAGAATGAACTTAAATTTCTACCTCACACCATATACAAAAACCAATTCAAAGTGAAAAGATAAAAAAGTTATAAAAAAACCTCTGAAAAAAATTTTCAATCAAGATGGTGTAGTAGGTAAATGCTGCACTTGCATGTACTCATGATCACATGAAAATTACAGCTAAATTACTGAACAATCATTGAAAATCAACTGATGCTTATTTGAATAGAAGCCTTACAACAAAAGATATATGGAAGCAGCCACTTTCAGACAGGTAAAAGGGAGAGAGTTGGAAAATAGGAAGAAATATTTAGGCTCTGGTGTTCCCTTCCAGAGAAGTGAAGGGTCCCAGCTCCATACCAGACTTCCCAGTACAAGGTTGCAGTGCCAGGAAAAGAAGTCTCCACAACTTTTTGTTGTGGAAACAAAAAAAAAAGAGAAAAAAAAAGAAAAAAAGAAAAAGAAATTGTGGCTGAGTGAGGCAGAAGGCTGCTGGTGTCCCAAGTGCGCTTTTTAAAGGGGCTATGTATGAACTCACTTGCTGACAGATTCACTTGCTCTGAGCCTCATTCAGCACCAGGGCAGTAGCTTGAAAGGCACTAGAAACAGGAAAGGGAAGGGAAAGGGAAAGGGGAAGGGAAAGGGGAAGGGGAAGGGAAAGCACAGAGAATCAAAAACAAGATAAACTTAAAGAGGTTTACAACAAGACACATCATAATTAAAATACCAAAGTTTTAAGACAAAAATAGAATCTTACAAGCATTAAGGGAAAAGCAGTTTGTTACCTATAAGGGAGCTTCCAATAGACTTTCAGCTAATTTCTCACCAGAAACTTGGCACTCCAGAAGAGATTGGCATGAAATATTATAAGTGATGGAAAGCAAAGACCTACAACTAAGATTACTCTGCCCAGAAAAGCTATCACTTAGAACTGAAGAACAGGTAAAGAGCTTTCCAGACAAAAGAAAGCTAGAGTTCATCACCACCAAACAAGTATAAAAAACAGTCTTAAGAAACTTCTTTAAAAATAAAAATAAGAAGAGAAAAAATATGAATAATAAAATTCCAATAACTACTTATCTTTTAATATTTACTATCAACGTAAATGGATTAAATACTCCTATCAAAAGATATATGAGGTATGACAAAAATTATGGGAAATGTTTAAATAAATAAATTTATTACAGTAAAAGACACATTGCCATTAATCCCTCTCAAAATACTCCCCTTCGCTTCAAACACATTTATTCCATCATTCTTGTCACTTTCTGAAGCAGTCTGGAAGTTGTCTTCTGTGAGTGTCTTTAGTTGCACTGTTGTGGCAGCCTTGATGTCGTGAATATATTCAAAACATTTACCTATTATGTGCTTTCTGACTTTGGGGTAGCTCACAACTGACTGCACCAAACAAGTTAAAACCTGTCACACATTGTTACAAAGGCCAGACCACATCTGCGCATAACAATGATCCCTGCCTTTCTGATGGATGGCACTTGGCAGCAGTATTCTCTGTCACCCTATTTTCTGATTAAAATTCATAGGGTGGCTGAATAGACAAAAACAAACAAACAAACAAGCAAACAAACAAAATAAAAAACCCTTACATATGCTGCCTGCAAGAGACTCACTTCAGATAGAAAGGCATACACAGACTAGAAGTAAAAAGATGATAAAAGGTATTTTATAAAAATGGAAATTAAAAAAAAAAAGCCACGATAGCAATATTTGTATCAGACAAAATAGACTTTAAAATAAAGGCTATAACAAAAGAAAAAGAAAAACCCAGTAATCCCACTTCTTGGTATTTATCAAAAGATAATCAATGCACTATTTCAAGGGGACAATGTGCATCTACAAGGAGGGGAACCAAAAAACCAAATTATTATTTTCTGGAGAAAAGCCCCTTTTAGTATAGACTTCCTTTACTATGTTAATGTTATATGATCCCATCTGCATCAATGTACCAGCTAGCATTTTTGTGAGAGACTGTGTTTGACTTCAGTGAATAGTTTTTGGAGACTCTTTCAGAGCATTTGCCCACTTCATGATAGGTGATTTGCACGAACAACATGTGATAAGACAATGTACCTGCATATACCGTGGTGAGTGTTCAGCAGTTTTTGACTAAAATTGGCATGGTCCTAGTGCCTCACACTAGCTATTCACCTATCACCCTAAGCAACATTTTTTTTTAATTTCCCCCAATGTAAAATCCTCAAAGAGAAATCTTTTGCCAATGTGGAAGAGGTAAAACAAGAAACAGCAGAAGTACTAAAAGGCATCAAAATCAATGAGTTAAAAAAACTGTTCTGAGAAGTGGAAAATATATCTCAATAGGTGTATTGCATCAAAGAGTTCTTTGAAGACGACTAAAGTTTAAACTAAGAATACACAATTTTTATGAATAAATTCTGTTTTTGTGGTTCCCACTTG
>PVJL010020024.1:0-12796 GCA_004026885.1 Lyroderma lyra
TTGATTTTCGTACGTGTCAGTACAGTGTCAAAGTTTCTCTTTAGGTCATTTTGATATGCTAGTCCTGGTACACGGCAAGGGTTATGGTTAGCAAAACGGTGTGAATAGGGTCAATTTCAGTGATACTGTCACGTTCAGAAAATCGAATCAAAGTTAGGGTGACTACTTAGATGTTTGTAGGTGTCAGGACATTGGAAAAGTGTCCCTGTGTGTCATATTGTCTCTCTAGACTGGGGAAAAGGCTCGGGTTAGGGTTAGGGGAAAGGTGAGAGAAGGGTCAATTAAAGGGATACCATCACATACAGAACCTCGTATCAATGATAGAGTGAGTACTTAGATGTTCGTAGGTGTCAGGACAGTTAAAAAGGATCCCTGTAGGTCATTTTGATACACTGGGCTTGGGGAGACGGATAGGGTTAGGTTTAGGGGAAAGGTAAGAGTAGGGTCAATTAAAGTGATACTGTCACGTACGGAATCTCGGGTCAATGTTAGGGTGAGTTCTTTGATGTTCGTATCTGTCATGACAGGGAAAAGTTTCCCTTTATGTCATTTTGATACATTAGGCCTGGTAGGAAGGCTAGGGTTAGGATTATCGGTACGGTGAGATTAGGGACAATTAAAGTGATAAGGTCATGTTCCGAATCTCCATTGAAATTTAGGGTGAGTACTGATGTTTCTAGGTATCAGATCAGTGGTAAAGTGTTCCTGAATGTCATATTGATACTCTTGGAATGGGGAATCGGCTAGGGTTATAGTTAGGGGAATGGTGAGAGTTGGGTCAATTAAAGTGATACCGTCAGGTTGGAATCTGGTGTCAAAGTAGGGTTTGTACTTTGATGTTTGTAGGTGTCCGGACACTGGAAATCTGTCCCTGAACGTCATATTGACACTTTGGGTCTTGGGAGTCTTCTTGGGTTAAAGTTAGGAGAACACTGAGAGAAAGGGAAATTAAAGTGATACCATCACATTCTGAATCTCGAGACAAAGTTGGGGTGAGTAATTTGATGTTCGTAGGTGTCAGGACAGTGAAAAAGAATCCCTATAGGTCATTTTGATACACTGGGGCTGGGGAGAAGGCTAGGGTTAGACATAGGGGAACGGTGAGAAAAGAATCAGTTAAAGAGATACTGTTAGGTTCAGATTCTGAATTCAAAGTTAGGGAAAGTACATTGAAGTTTGTATGTGTCAGGACAGTCGAAAACAACAGTGTATCTTATATGGACACCCTGAGACTTGGGAGATAGCTAGGCTTAGTGGTAGGGGAACATGGATGGTAAGGTCAAGTAAAGTGATACCATCACTTTCGGAATCTCGAGTCAAAGTTAGGGTGAGTATTTGATGTTCTTAAGTCTCAGGACAGTGGAAAATTTCCCTTAAGTCATTTTGTTTAACTAGGCCTGGGGTGTTGGCTAGGGTTAGGGTTATCAGAACAGTGGGAATAGGCTCAATTCAAGTTATACCGTCACATTCAGAAAATCGATTCAAAGTTAGGTTGAGTACATTGTTGTTTTTAGGTGTCAGGACATTGGAAATGTATCCCTTTAGATCATTTTGATACACTGGGGCTGGGGAGACTGCTAGGGTTAGGGATAGGGGAACGGTGAGAAAAGTGTCAGTTAAAGAGATACTGTTAGGTTCGGATTCTGAATTCAAAGATAGGGAAAGTACACTGATGTTTGTATGTGTCAGGACAGTCGAAAACAACAGTGTATGTCATATGGACACCCTGAGAGTTGGGAGATAACTAGGCTTAGTGTTAGGGGAACATGGATGGTAGGTTCAAGTAAAGTGATACCACCACTTTCGGAATCTCGAGTCAAAGTTAGGGTGAGTATTTGATGTTCTTAGGTGTCAGGACAGTGGAAAAGTTTCCCTTAAGTCATTTTGATTAACTAGGCCTGGGGCGATGGCTAGGGTTAGGGTTAGCAGAACAGTGAGAATAGGCTCAATTCAAGTTATACCGTCACATTCAGAAAATCGATTCAAAGTTAGGTTGAGTACTTTGTTGTTTGTAGGTGTCAGGACATTGGAAAAGTATCCCTTTAGGTCATTTTGATACCCTGGTGCTGGGGAGACGGCTAGGGTTAGAGTTAGTGGAACGGTGACACTAGGGTCAATTAAAGTAATAATGTCACGTTCAGAAAATCGATTCAAATTTAGGGTGAGTACCTTGATGTTTGTAGGCATAACGACATTGGAAAAGTGTCCCTGTATGACCTATATACACTCTGTACAGGGGATAAGTCTAGGGGTAGCGTTAGTGGAAGGTGAGAGAAGAGTCAATTAAAGTGATACCGTCACATTCCGAATCTTGAATCAAAGATACAGTGAGTAGTTTGATATTCGTAGGTGTCTGGACAGTGAAAAAGTATCTCTGTAGGTCAATTTGATACACTGGGCATGGGGAGATGGCTAGGGTTTAGGTTAGGGAAACGGGAAGAGTGGGTGCAATTAAAGTGATACCGTCACGTTCGTAATCTCGAGTCAAAGTTAGGGTTATTTCTTTGATGTTCGTACTTGTCAAGACATGGAAAAAGTTTCCCTTTCGGTCCTTTTGAGACACTAGGCCTGGTTCGACGGCTAGGGTTAGTTTTATTTGAACGGTCAGAGTATGTCCAATTAAAGTGACACAGTCATGTACGGAATCTCTATTCACAGTTAGGGAGAGTACATTGATGTTTGTACGTGTCAGGACAGTGAAAAAGCAACCCTGTATGTCATATTGACACTCTGCGACTGGGGAGATAACTAGCGTTAGTGTTACGGGAACAGATAGTGTAGGGTCAAGTAAAGTGATACCATCACGTTCAGAATCTCGACTCAACGATAGGGTGAATACTACGATGTTCCTAGGTGTCAGGATAGTGGAAAAGTGTTCCTGATGGTCATATTGACACTCTGGGGCTTGGGAGTCTTCCAGGGTTAGGTTTAGGAAAACGGTGAGAGAACGGTAAATTAAAGTGGTATCGTCACATCCTGAATCTCGAGTCAAAGTTAGGGTGAATACTTTGATTTTCGTAGGTGTCAAGACGTCATTTTGTCATTTTGATATAATGCGTCTGGGGAGACGGCTAGGGTTAGGGTTAGCGGAACGGTGAGAATAGGGTCAATTAAAGTGATACCGTTAAGTTCGCAATCTCGATTTTAACTTAGGTTGAGTACTTTGATAATTTGTAGGTATCAGGTCGGTTGAAAAGTGTCCCTGTATGTCATGTAGATACTCTGGGACTTGGGTGTCGGATAGGGTTAGGGTCAGGGGAACTGTGAGAGATGGGTCAATTAATGGGATACCATCACGTTTGGAATTTCAAGTCAAATTTAGGGTGATTACTTTGATGTTTGTAGGTGTCAGGTCAGTGTAAAAGTGTCCCTGTGTGTCATATTGATAGTCTCAGAATGGGGAGTCAGCTATGGTTAGGGACAGGGGAATGGTGAGCGTCGGCTAAATTAAAGTGATAATGTCGCCTTCGGAATCTCGAGTCATAGTTTTGGTGAGTGCTTTGATGTGCGTAGTTGTCAGGTCAATGGAAAACTGTCCCTGTGTATCATATTGATACTCTGTAGATGGCTAGGGTTAGGATTAGGGGAACGGTGAGAGTTGGGTCAATTAAAGTTATGAGGTCACATGCAGAAACTGGAGTCAAAAAGAGGGAGAGTACTTTGATGATCGTAAGTGTCAAGATAGTGGAAAATTTCTCCTGAAGTTCATATTGACACTCTGGGCCTTGGAAGTATTCTAGGGTTAAGGCTGGGAGAACGGTGAGAGAAGGGTAAATTAAAGTGTTACCATCACATTCTGAATCTCGAGTTAAAGTTAGGGTGTGTACTTTGATATTCGTAGGTGTCCGGACAGTGGAAAAGTATCCCTTTAGATTATTTTTCATATACTGGGCCTGGGGAGATGCCTAGGGTTAGGGTTAGCGGAACGGTGAGAATACGGTCAATTACAGTGATACCGTTACGTTCGGAAAGGCTGTTCAAATTTAGGGTGAGTACTTTTATGTTTGTAGGTGTCAGGTCTTAGGAAAAGAGTCCCTGTTTGTCATATTGATTTTCTGGGACTGGGGAGTTGCCTAGCTTTAGGGTTAAGCGAGCGGTGAGAGTAGGGTCCTTTAAATTGACAATATGAATTTCAGAATCTTGAGTCAAAGTTAGTGTGAGTACTTTGATGAGTGTATTTGTCAGGTCATTGGAAAACTGTCACTGTATTTCACATTGATACTCTGGGACACGGAGATGGCTAGGGTTACTGTAAGGGAAAGGGTAAGAATTGGGACAATTAAAGTGATACCGTCACGTTCGGAATCTCCAGTCATAGTTTTGGTGAGTGCTTTGATGTGCATAGTTGTCGGGTCAGTGGAAAACTGTCTCTGTGTATCATACTGATACTCTGGGTCTCAGAGATTCCTAGGGTTAGAGTTAGGGGAACGGTGAGAGTTGGGTCATTTAAAGTGATAAAGTCACGTTTTGAACCTCGAGTCAAAGTGAGGGTGAGTACTTTGATGATCGTAAGTGTCAAGACAGTGGAAAATTCCTCCTGAAGTTCATATTGACACTCTGGTCCTTGGGAGTCTTATAGGGTTAGGGTTAGGAGAACGGTGATAGAAGGGTAAATTAAAGTGATACTCTCACATTCTGAATCTCGAGTCAAAGTTAGGGTCAGTGTTTTGAGTGTCGTACTTGTCAGGACAGTGGAAAAATGACCCTGGAGGTAATACTGACACACTACGCCTGTGAAGATGGCTAGGGTTAGGGTTAGCGTAACGATGAGTGTAGGGTCAATTAAAGCGATACCATTATGTTTGGATTGTCGATTCAAATTTAGGGTGAGTACTTTCAAGTTTGTAGGTGTCAGGTCCGTGGAAAAGTGACCCTGCATGTCATGTTGATACTCTGGTACTGGTGAGGCAGCTGGGGTTAGGGTTAGGGGAACGCTGTGAGTAGGGTAAATTAAAGTGATAATGTCATGTTCGGAATCTCCAGTCAAAGAGAGGGTGACTCCTTTGATGTTCGTAGGTGTCAAGACAGTGAAAAAGTATCCCTTTAGGTCATTTTGATACACAGGTGCTGGGGAGTTGTCTAGGGTTAGGATTAGGGGAATGGTGAGAGTAGGGTCAATTGAAATGACAATGTCATGTTCAGAATCTCCAGTCAATGTTAGAGTGAGTACTTTGAATTCCTAGGTGTCAGGAAACTGAAGAAATTTCCCTTTAGGTCATTTTGATACACTAGGCCTGGTGCGACGACTTGGGTTAGGGTTATCGGAACAGTGAGAATAGGGTCAATTAAAGTAGTAACATCACGCTCAGAATCCAGAGTCAAAGTCAGTGTGAGTACATTGATGGTCGTACTTCTGAGGACAGTGGAAAAATGACCCTGTAGGTCTTATGGACTCACTAGGCCTGTGGAGATGTCTAGGGTTAGGGTTATCGCAACGGTGAGAGTAAGGTCAATTAAAGTGATACCATCACATTCTGAATCTCGAATCAAAGTTTGGGTGAATACTTTGATGTTCGTAGGTGTCAAGACAGTGACAAAGTATCCCTTTCTGTCATTTTGATGTACTGGGTCTGGGAAGATGGCTAGGGTTAGGTCAGGGGAACGGTGAGAATACATCAATTAAAGTGATACCGTTAAGTTCGGAATCTCGATTCCAACTTACGGTGAGAACTTTGATAATTTGTAGGTGTCAGGTCAGTGGAAAAGTGTCCCTGTATGTCCTGTTGATACTCTGGGACTGGAGATTCGGATAGGGGTAGGGTCAGGGGAACTGTGAGAGATGGGTCAATTAATGGGATACCATCACTTTTGGAATCTCAAGTCAAATTTAGGGTGATTACTTTGATGTTTGTAGTTGTCAGGGCAGTGTAAAAGTGTCCCTGTATGTCATATTATTACTCTCAGACTGGGGCGTCGGCTATGGTTAGGGACAGGGGAATGGTGAGAGTATGCTAAATTAAAGTGATAATGTCGTGTTCGGAATCACGGGTCTTAGTTTTGGTGAGTAATTTCATGTGCATAGTTGCCGGGTCAGTGGAAAATTGTCCCTGTGTATCATATCTCGGAGATGGCTAGGGTTAGGGTTAGGGGAACGGTGAGAGATGTGTCAATTAAAGTGATACCGCCACGTTGGGAACCTCGAGTCAAAGTGAGGGTGAGTACTTTGATGATCGTAAGTATCAGGACAGTGGAAATATGCTCCTGAAGTTCATATTGAATCTCTGGGTCTTGGGAGTCTTCTAGGGTTAGGATTAGGAGAACGGTGAGATAAGGGTTAATTAAAGTATTACCGTCACATTCTGAATCTCCAGTTAAAGTTAGGGTGTGTACTTTGATGTTCGTAGGTGTTAGGACAGTGGAAAAGTATCCCTTTAGGTTATTTTTCATACACTGGGCTTGGGAAGACGGCTAGGGTTAGAGTTAGCGGAACGGTGAGAATACGTCAATTAAAGTGATACTGTTACGTTCGGAATCGCGATTCAAATTTAGGGTGAGTACTTTTACGTTTGTAGGTGTCAGGTCATAGGAAAAGAGTCCCTGTTTGTCATATTGATTCTCTGGGTCATGGGAGTCGCCTAGGGTTAGGGTTAAGGGAGTGGTGAGAGTAGGGTACTTTCAAGTGTCAATGGGTTGTCGGAATCTTGAGTCAAAGTTAGTGTGAGTAATTTGATGTGTGTATTTGTCGGGTCATTGGAAAACTGTCCCTGTATGTCATATTGATACTCTCAGACTAGGGAGTAGGCTATGGTTAGGGACAGGGGAATGGTGAGAGTAGGTTAAATTAAAGTGTTAATGTCACGTCCGGAATCTCGAGTCATAGTTTTGGTGAGTGTTTTGATGTGCGCAGTTGTCGGGTCAGTGGAAACCTGTCCCTGTGTATCAAACTGAAACTCTGGGTCTCAGAGATGGCTAGGTTTAGGGCTAGGGGAACGGTGAGAGTTGGGTCAATTAAAGTGATACCGTCACGTTCGGAACCTCGAGTCAAAGTGAGGGTGAGTACTTTGATGATCGTTAAGTGTCAAGACAGTGGAAAATTGCTCCTGAAGTTCATGTTGACACCCTATGCCTTGGGAGTCTTCTAGGGTTAGGGTTAGGAGAACAGTGAGAGAAGGGTAAATAAAAGTGATTCCGTCACATTCTGAATCTCGAGTCAAAGTTAGGGTGAGTACTTTGATGTTGGTTGATGTCAGGTGAGTGAAAAAGTATCCCTTTAGGTCATTGTGATACACTGGGGCTGGGGCGACGGCTAGGGTAGGTCAGGGGAACGGTGAGAGTAGGGTCAATTAAAGTGATAATGTCAAGTACTCAGTTGTCCGGAAATTGAAGAAGATTCCGTTTAGGTCATTTTGATACACTAGACCTCTCGAGACTGCTAGGGTTATGGATATCGGAACGGTGAAAATAGTGTCAATTAAAGTGATACCACCCCGTTGAGAATCTCCAGTCAAAGTTAGGGTGAGTACTTTGATGGTCATATTTGTCAGGACAGTGGGAAAATGACCATGTAGGGCATATTGACACACTAGGCCTTTGCAGATGGCTAGGGTTAGGGTTTGTGGAACGGTGAGAGTAGGGTCAATTACAGTGATACCGTTAGGTTCGGAATCTCGATTCAAATTTAAGGTGAGTACTTTGAGGTTCGTAGGAGCTAGGTTAGAGGAAAAGTGTCCCTGTATGTCATATTGATCCTCTGGGACTGGGGAGTCGGCTAGGGTTAGGGTTAGGGGAATGGTGAGAGTAGCATCAATTAAAAAAATACATTCACGATGTAATCTTGAGTCAAAATGAGGGTGAGTACTTTGATATTCATAAGTGTCAGGACAGTGAAGATGTTTCTGTTTAGGTCATTTTGAAACACTAGGCCAGGTGAGACGGCTAGCGTTAAGGTTATCGGAATGGTGAGAATGCGGTCAATTAAAGTGATACCACCACATTCAGAATCTCGAGTCAAAGTTACGGTGAGTGTTTTGAGTGTCGTACTTGTCAGGACAGTGGAAAAATGACCCTGGAGGTAATACGGACACACTAGCCTGTGAAGATGGCTAGGGTTAGGGTTAGCGTAACGGTGAGTGTAGGGTCAATTAAAGCGATACTGTTATGTTCGGATTGTCCATTCAAATTTAGGGTGAGTACTTTCAAGTTTGTAGGTGTCAGGTCTGTGGAAAAGTGACCCTGCATGTCATGTTGACACTCTGGGACTGGTGAGGCGGCTAGGGGTAGGGTTAGCGGAATGGTGTGAGTAGGGTAAATTAAAGTGATAATGTCACGTTCGGAATCTCCAGTCAAAGTGAGGGTGAGTACTTTGATGTTCCTAGGTGTCAAGACAGTGGAAAAGTATCCCTTTAGGTCATTTTGATACCCAGGGCCTGGGGAGTTGGCAAGGTTTAGGATTAGGGGAATGGTGAGAGTAGGGTCAATTAAAATGACAATGTCACGTTCTGAATCTCCAGTCAACGTTAGAGTGAGTACTTTGATATTCGGAGGTGTCAGGAAACTGAAGAAGTTTCCCTTTAGGTCATTTTGTTACACTAGGCCTGGTCTGACCACTAGGGTTAGGGTTATCGGAACAGTAAGAATAGGGTCAATTAAAGTGGTAACATCACCCACAGAATCTAGAGTCAAAGTCAGTGTGAGTACATTGATGGTCGTACTTCTCAGGACAGTGGAAAAATGACCCTGTAGGTCATATGGACACACTAGGCCTGTGGAGATGGCTAGGGTTAGGGTAATCGGAACGGTGAGAGTAAGGTCAATTAAAGTGATACCGTCACATTCTGAATCTCGAGTCAAATTTAGGGTGAGTACTTTGATGTTCGTAGGTGTCAGGTGAGTGTAAAAGTGTCCCTGTATGTCATATTAATACTCTGGGACTGGGGAGATGGCTAGGGTTAGGGTTAAGGTAACGGTGAATGTTGGGTCAATTAAAGTGATACTGTCACGTTCGGAATCTCGAATCAAAGTGAAGGTGAGTACTTTGATGGTTGTACTTGTCAGAAAAATGGAAAGATAACTCTGTAGGTCATATTGACACATTAGGTGTGGGCGATGGCTAGGGTTAGGGTTAGCGGAACGGTGAGAGTTGGGTCAATTAAAGTGATACCGTCACGTTCGGAATCTCGAGTCAATGTGAGGGTGAATTCTTTGTCGTTCGTTCGTGTCTGGAAAGTGGAAAAGTGTCCCTGAAGGTCTTATTGACACTCTGGGGCTTGCTAGTATTCTAGGTTTAGACTTAGGAAAACAGGGACAGAAGGGTAAATTAAAGTGATTCCGTCACCTTCAGAAACTCGAGTCAAAGTTAGGGTGACTACTTTGATGTTCGTAGGTGTCAAGACAGTGAAAAAGCATCCCTTTTGGTCATGTTGATACACTGGGTTTGGGGAGACGGCTAGGGTTAGGGTTAGGAAAACGGTAAGAGTAGGGTCAATTAAGGTGATAGGGTCACGTTTGGAATCTCGAGTCATTTTAGGGTGAGTATTTTGATGTTCGTAGGTGTCAGGACATTGGAAATGTGTCCCTGTATGTCATATTGCCTCTCAGGGACTGTGGACTCCTCTAGGGTTAGGGTTAACGGAACGGTAATAGTAGGGTCAATTAAGGTGATACCGTCACATTCAGAATCTCGAGTAAAGTTAGGGTGAGTACTTTGATGTTCATAGGTGTCAGAAGAGTGAAAAAGTTTCCCATTAGTTCATTTTGATATAATAGGCCTGGGGTAAGGGTTAGGGTTAGGGTTAGAGGAACGCTGAGGATAGGGTTAATTAAAATGATACCGTCACGTTCAGAAAATCGATTCAAAGATAGGCTGAGTACTTTGATGTTTGTGTCAGGACACTGGAAATGTGTCCCTGTATGTCATAAGCACGCTCGATACTTGGGAGAAGGCTAGGCTTAGGGTTAGGGGAAAGGAGAGAGAAGGGTCCATTAAAGTGATATCATCACATTCTCAATCTCGAATCAAAGGTAGAGTGAGTACTTTGATGTTCGTAGTTGTCATGACAGTTCAAAAGTATCCCTGTATGTCATTTTTATACAATGGGCCTGGGGAGACGTCTAGGGTTAGGGATAGGTGAAAGATAAGAGTATGGTCAATTACAGTGATACTGTCACTTTTGGAACATTGAGTCAAAGTCAGGGTGAGTTCTTTATGTTCGTATTTGTCAGGACAGGGAAAAAGTTTCATTTTAGGTCATTTTGATACACTGGGCCTGGTACGGCAGTATGGTTATGGTTATAGGAACGGTGAGAGTAGGGTCAATTTATCTGATACTGTAACGTTCAGAATCTAGAGTGAAAGTGAGTGTGAGTACTTTGATGGTCATACCTGTCAGGACAGTGGAAAAATTACTCTGTAGGTCATAATGACACAATAGGCCTGGGGAGATGAGAGGAAATGTGTGTCATATTGATACTCTAGGACTGGGGACACGGCTAGGGTTAGGTTTAGGGGAATGGTGAAAGTTGGATCAATTAAAGTGATACCGTCACGTTAGGAATCACGAATCAAAGTGAGGGCGAGTACTTTGATTGTCGTACTTGTCAGGACAGTGGAAAAATGACCCTGTTGGTCATATTGACACACTAATCCTGGGGCGATTCATAGGGTAAGGGTTAGCGGAACGGTGAGAGTAGGTTCAACTAAAGTGATACCGTTACCTTTCGAATATCGATTCAAATTTAGGGTGAGTACTTTGATGTTTGTAGGTGCTAGGTCAGAGTAAATGTGTCCCTGTATGTCATGAGATACTCTGGGCCTGGGGACGTGGCTAGGGTTATGGGTAGGGGTACGGTGAGAGTTGGGTTAATTGAAGTGATAATGTCACGTTAGGAATCTCGGTCAAAGTTAGGGTGATTACTTTGATGTTCGTAGGTTTCGGATCATTGGAAAAGTGACCCTGTATGTCATACTGATACTGTGGGACTGGGGCGATGGCTAGGGTTAGGGTTAGGGAACGGTGAGAGTTGGGTCAATCAACGTGATACCGTCACGTTTGGAATTTCGAGTCAAAGTGAGGGTGAATACTTTGACGTTAGTTCGTGTCAGGAAATTGGAAAAGTGTCCCTGAAGGTATTATTGTCAATCTGGGGTCTGCTCCTATTCTAGGTTTAGACTTAGGAGAACAGGGAAAGAAGGGTAAATTAAAGTGATACCCTCACATTCAGAATCTCGAGTCAAAGTTAAGGTGACTACTTTGTTGTTCGTAGGTGACAGGACAGTGAAAAGTATACCTTTTGGGCATTTTGATACACTGGGAATGGTGAGATGGCTAGGGTTAGGGTTTGGACAACGGTAAGAGTTTGGTCAATTAATGTGATACAGTCACGTTCGGAATCTCGAATCAAGAAAGCGTGAGTACTTTGATGTTCGTAGGTGTCAGGACATTGGAAAAGTGTCCCTGTATGTCATACTGCCACTCAGGGTCAGCGGACTGCTCTGGCTTAGTATTAGCAGAACGGTAAGTGCAGAGTCAATTAAAGGGATACCGTCACGTTGGGAATCTCGAGTCAAAGTTAGGGTGAGTACATTGATGTTCGTAGGTGTCAGGACATTGGAAAAGTGTCCCTGTATGTGATATTGACACTCAGGCTCTGGGGATTACTCTAGGGTTAGGAGTAGCCGAACAGTAGGAGTAGAGTCAATTAAAGTGATGCCGTCAGTTCGGAATCCCGAGTGAAATTTACGGGGAGTACCTTGATGTTCGTAGGTGTCAAAACAGTGAAAAAGTTTCCCTTTAGGTCATTTTTATGTACCATGCCTGGGGCCATTGCTAGGGTAAGGGTAAGGGGAAGAGTGAGAGTTTGGTCAATTAAAGTGATAATGTCACGTTCGGAATCTCGAAACAAAGTTAGAGTGAGTAATTTGATGTTCGTAGGTGTCAGGTGAGTGGAAAAGTGCCCCTGTATGTCATATTGATATTCTGGGACTGGGGAGATGGCTAAGGTTAGGGTTAAGGGAACGGTGAATGTTGGGTCAATTGAAGTGTTACCGTAAGGTTCAGAATCTCGAATCAAAGTGAGGGTGATTACTTTGATGTTCGTACCTGTCACGACAATGGGAAAATGACTCTGTAGGTCATATTGACACACTAGGCCTGGGGAGATGGCTAGGGTTAGGGTTAAGGGAACGGTGAATGTTGGGTCAATTAAAGTGATACCGTCACGTTCGTAATCTCGAATCAAAGTGAGGGTGAGTACTTTGATGGTTGTACTTGTCAGAATAATGGAAAGATGACTCTGTAGGTCATATTGACACACTAGGTGTCGGCGATGGCTAGGTTTAGGGTTAGCGGAACGGTGAGAGTTGGGTCAATTAAAGTGATACCGTCACATTCGGAATCTCGATTCATTGAGAGGGTGAATTCTTTGTCGTTCGTTCGTGTCTGGAAAGTGGAAAAGTGTCCCTGAACGTATTATTCACACTCTGGGGCTTGCTAGTATTCTAGGTTTAGACATAGGAAAACAGGGACAGAAGGGTAAATTAAATTGATTCCGTCACATTCTGAATCTCGAGTCAAAGTTAGGGTGAATACTTTGATGTTCGTATGTGTCAGGACAGTGAGAAAGCATCCCTTTTGGTCATTTTGATACACTGGGTATTAGGAGACGGCTAAGGTTAGGGTTAGGAAAACGGTAAGAGTAGGGTCAATTAAGGTGATAGGGTCACGTTTGGAATCTCGAGTCATTAGGGTGAGTATTTTGATGTTCGTAGGTGTCAGGACATTGGAAATGTGTCCCTGTATGTCATATTGCCTCTCAGGGACTGTGGATTCCTCTAGGGTTAGGGTTACCCGAACGGTAA
>PVJL010020025.1:0-12793 GCA_004026885.1 Lyroderma lyra
GGAAGAAGGAGGTTGTTCTCATGTTTGAATTGGTCTTTTGTCCTTCTGTGTTCTTTCCAGCTTCTTCCTTCTCCCTGGATAATAACATTAGCATTACAGGCATACCTACTTTTATTGTACCTGGATTTATTGCACTTCACAGGTTTTGCATTTTCTACAAATTGAATGCAAGGCCCTCCACCAACAGAAATCACCATTTTCTTCTCCCTGGATTTGGTTCCACTGTGCACCCCCTGGCCCCCCGTCCCTGTTTACTCCCCACCCCACAATGAGGAACTGAACCTGCAATATCCTGGATGGATGTCTATAAAAGAAGACATTGTGTCAAATGGCTCATCTTGTAACTGCTGCTCACTTGGCTTCAAAGTAACTGCTAGTAAATTGGAGAAAAAACAATTCTAAATATTTGATACAGCTCTGTTCCTGTTGTTTAGGAGAACTAGTTACAAGGCAATCCGGTTCTACTGGGCTTCTTATAATGAAGCTGATATCAGGTGTGGTCAAAACAATAGCCCAGACTAAGATTAATAAGAATTCAAGGGTCCACCAGATCTCTGGACTTTCAGAGTGTGGGTTGGTAAAGCATTTTTTTTTATAAATTCATTTTTATTGTTAGACTTATTGGGGTGACATCTGTTAGAAAGAATTACATAGGTCTCAGGCATACATTTCTACAGTGCATTGTCAACTCGTTGTATAATAAGGTCATCACCCAGTGTGACTTCTCTCTCCATCACCTTATATTTAGCTTCCCCCCTCCCCTCCCACCCGCACCCCTTTCTCCCCTCCCTAACCCACTTGTCCCCAAATAAACATTAAACTATTGATTGTGTCCATGGGTTATTTGTTTGTTCATTTCTTTTTTTCTTTGCTTTCAGTTTTATATTCCACATATGAGTGAAATCATGCAGTTCTTTGTTTTTTCTGTCTGGCTTATTTCACTTAGCATGATGATCTCCAGATCCATCCATTTTGTCGCAAATGGCAATATTTCACCTTTTCTTACAGCTGAGTAATATTCCATTGCGTATATGTACCACAGCTTCTTTATCCAGTCATCTGTCGCAGGGCACTTTGGTTGTTTCCAAGTTTTGGCCACAGTGGTTAATGCATTTTTGTTTTGTTTTTTTTATCCTGCGAGATTGTAAGACCCTAGCATACTTGTTGCATCTCTGTACCTTGTCCTCCCTATGCCCTCACAGGATGTGCATTCAGGTAGAACTTGTTGGGCTGTTTTGAAAGGTGAAATCAGCAATTTTGGAGAGAGCCAGCTGATCTCAATACTGCTCTTGTTTCTGGTCTCACTTGAGTCTACGATCATCTAGTAAAGGGAGTGGGTATTTCAAAACCAGAGCCACATGGCTCTCTCGTGAGAGCACTTAAGTTAATACAATGGGCAGTCAGCATTGAGGCCCACTTATAAAACCTTTATTCTTAGGTTCCAAATGAAAGTATGCTTTGCTCTAGCTTATCTGAGGGGATCCTTTTCCTATTTGGGGAGGGTTTTTTTTTTTAAAAATCACTAACTTTTCAAATCAGCTAGTTAAACTCTGTCTTCTGATTGTATCTGGGTAATTGGAACAGAACTGAGAATCATGTTTAGTTCATACGGCTGCATTTGTCAAGTTCACCAAAGGCTACTCACCTGACACAGGAGCAGTATAACTGATAGTTATGAATCCCTGTCAGGTAAGGTTATTTGGAGGTCTGCTTTCTGCAAGATCTCTGTGCCAAGAACTACTACTGTGTGCAGTGGAGAATTGACCAATTATTAGATAATTAAACAACAAAACACTTATATTTGAATTATTCTCAGTGAATTACCTGAGAATTTGATTTTTTAAAATTCATTTTTATTGTTAGACTTATTGGATTACATAGGTTTCAGGCATACAATTCTACAGTGCATTGTCAACTTGATGTATAATCAGTTCACTACCTAATGTGACTTCTCTTTCCATCACCTTATATTTAGCTTCCCCCTCCTCTCCCACCCCCTCCCCATTCTCCCCTCCCTAACCCACTAGTCCCCAAATAAACATTAAACTATTGATTTGAGTCCATGGGTTATTTGTTTGTTCATTTCTTTTTTTTCTTTGCTTTCAGTTTTATATTCCACATATGAGTGAAATCATGCAGTTCTTTGTTTTTTCTGTCTGGCTTATTTCACTTAGCATGATGATCTCCAGGTCCATCCATTTTGTCACAAATGGCAATATTTCATGTTTTCTTACAGCTGAGTAATATTCCATTGTGTATATGTACCACAGCTTCTTTATCCAGTCATCTCTCGCAGGGCACTTTTGTTGTTTCCATGTTTTGGCCACTGTGAAGAGCACTGCAATGAACATTGGGGTACATAAGACTTTGCGGACAAAAGTTTTCAAGTCTTTTGTGTAGATCCCCAGAAGGGGATTGCTGGGTCAAATGGTAGCTCCATTCCCAATTTTCTGCGGAACCTCCACACTGCCTTCACAGTGGTTATACCAGTTTGCACTCCCACCAGCAGAGTAGCAGAGTTCCTTTTTCTCCACATCCTCTCCAGCAATTGTTATTCTTTGTCTTGTTGATAATAGCCATTCTCACATGTGTGAGGTGTTATCTCCTTGTTGTTTTGATTTGCATTTCCCTGATAGCTAATGAGGATGAGCATTTTTTTCATATGTCTGCTGGTCATTCGTATTTCTTCTTGGGAGAAGTGTCTGTTTAGTTCTTCTGCCCACTTTTCAATTGGGTTGTTTGTTGTTTTGTTGTTAAATCTTATTAGTTCTTTATATATTTTAGATATTTGACCCTTATCTGATGCATTATTTGCAAACATTTTTCTCCCATTCAGTTTGCCTTGTTGATGGTTTCTTTGGCTGTGTAAAACCTTTTTAATTTGATGTAGTCCCATTCATTTATTTTTGCTTTTACTTCCCTTGCCTTTGAGGAGAGGTTCATGAAGTCTTCCTTAAGTCCTAGGTCTATAAGTTTAGTACCAATGTCGTCTTCTATACAGTTTATTGTTGCAGGTCATATATGAAGGTCTTTAATCCATTTTGAGTTAATTTTTGTATATGGAGAGAGTTCATAGCTCAGGTTCATTATTTTGCATATATTTTTCCAGTTTTCTCAGCACCACCTACTAAAGAGGCTGTTTTTTCCCCATTGTAGGTTTTTTGCTCCTTTATCGAAAATTATTTGTCCATATATTTGTGGGTTTATTTCTGGGTTTTCAGTTCTATTCCATTAGTCTCTATTTCTGTTCTTCTGCCAGGACTAAGCTGTTTTGACTACTGATGCTTTGTAATATAAATTGAAGTCAGGAAGTGTAATGCCACCAGCCTGATTCTTTTCATGTAGTATTGCTTTGGCAATACGAGGTCTTTTATGGTTCTATATAAATGTAATAATTCTTTTATCTATTTCACGAAAGTATGATTGTGGGATTTTGATGGGTACTGCATTAAATCTGTAGATTGCTTTGGGCAGAATGGCCATTTTAACAATGTTAAGTCTTCCTGTCCATGCACAGGGGATATTTTTCCATCTCTTAAAGTCTTTTTCAATTTCTTTCAAAAGTGTCTTATAGTTCTCTGTGTATAAGTCTGTCACATTCTTTGTTAAGTTAATTCCCAGGTATTTAATTCTTTTTGTTATGATAGGTAAATGAATTGACTCCCTCATTTCTTTTGCTGTGGATTCGTTGTTTGTATAAAGGAATGCTGTTGGTTTTTGTACATTGATTTTGTATCCTGCAACTTTACTATATTCATTAATTGTTTCTAATACTTTTCTGGTTTGATCTTTGGAATTTTTTATATAAAGGATCATGTCATCCGCAAATAGTGACAATTTGACCTCTTCTTTTCCAATTTGGATAACTTTGATTCATTTCTCTTGCCTGATTGCTGTGGCTAGAAATTCCAGTACTCTATTAAATAACAGTGGTGACAGGGTCATCCCTGACTTGTTCCTGATTTTAGGGGAATAGGCTTCAGCTTTTCCCCATTCAGTATGATGTTCGCCGAGGGTCTCTCATATATGGCCTTTATTATGTTGAGATACATTCCTTCTATACCTATTTTATTTAGTGTTTTGATCTTAAATGGATGTTGTACCTTGTCGAAAGTTTTTTCTGCATCAATTGAAATGACCATATGTTCTTTATCTTTGATTTTGTTTATGTGGTTGTATCACATTGATTGATTTTTGTATGTTGAAACATCCTTGTGCTCCAGGGATGAATCCCACTTGATCATGATGTATGATCTTTTTGATGCATTGTTATATTCTATTTGCTAATATTTTCTTCAGAATTTTTGCATCTCTCTTCATCACAGATATTGGTCTATAGTTTTCTTTATTTGGGTTGTCTTTGCCAGGCTTTGGAATTAGAGTACCGTTGGCTTCATAGAATGAGTTAGGAAGTATTGCTTCCTCTTAAATTTTTTGGAAGAGTCTGAGGAGGATAGGCGTTAATTCTTCTTTGAATGCTTGGTAGAACTCGTTGGTGAAACCATCTGGTCCAGGGCTTTTGCCTTTAGGGAGATTATGTATAGTCATTTCAGTCTCATGTCTATTGACTGGTCTATTTAAATTATCCAGTTCTTCTTGGTTCTGTCTTGGTAGGCTATAAGTTTCTAGAAACTTGTCCATTTCTTCTATGTTGTTAAATTTTGCGGCATAAAGTCCTTTATAATATTTTCTTATAATCCTTTGTATTTCTGTGGTATCAGTGGTAATTTCTCCCCTTTCATTTCTAATTTTGGATATTTGTGACTTTTCCTTTCGTCCTTTGATTAGTCTCGCCAAGGGTTTGTCAATTTTGTTGACTTTCTCAAAGAACCAGCTCTTCGTAATATTAATTTTTTCTGTTGTCTTTCTGTTCTCTAATTGATATAGCTCTGCTTTAATTTTTATTATTTCTTTCCTTCTGCTGACTTTGGGTTTTGTCTGCTCTTCTTTTTCAAGTTCTTTAAGATGGGATGCTAAGATGTTTGTTTGTGATTTTTCTTGTTTCTTAAGATAGGCCTGTAGTGATATAAATTTCCCTCTTATTACCGCTTTCGCTGTGTCCCAATAATTCTGATAGGTTGTATTTTCATTGTCATTAGTTTCTATATATTTTTTAATCTCATCTTTTATTTGTTATTTTATCCAGTCCATTTTTAATAAGCTGTTGTTTAATTTCCATGTATATGTGGTTTTTTCTGCTTTCCTTTTACTTTTGATCTCCAATTTCAAAGCTTTGTCGTCTGAGAATACACTTGGTATGATTTCGTTCATCTTGAATTTTCTGAGGCTACTTTTGTGTCCCAGCATGTTGTCTTTTCTTAACAATGTTCCATGTGCACCAGAAAGGAAGGTATAGTCTCTTTTTCCTGGATGAAGTGTCTTGTAAATATCAATTATATCCATTTGCTATAATGTGTCATTTAGAGCTGTTATTTCCTTATTTATTTTCTGTTTGGATTATCTGCCCATGGTTGTTAGCGGGGTGTTTAATTCCCCCACTATGATTGTGTATTCATCAGTTTCTCCTTTCAAGTCTGTTAGTAGTTTCTTTGTATATTTTGGTGCATCCTGGTTGGGAACATATATGTTGATTAGTGTCAAGTCTTCTTGTTGTTGCATTGTGCCTTTTATCATTTCGTAATGACCATCTTTGTCATTTACTATAGTTTTTAACTTGAAGTTTATTTCATCAGATGTCAGTATGGCCACTCCTGCTTTTCTCTGGTTACCATTTGCTTAGAGTATTGTATCCCATACTTTCACTCAAAGTCTGTGTTTGTACTTACAGCTTAGGTGCGTTTCTTGGGGAGAGCATATGGATGCATTCTGTTTTTGAATCTAGTCTGCTACTCTGTGTCTTTTTATTGGTGAATTCAGTCCATCGACATTTATAGTGATGATCGATATGTGAGGATTTCCTGTGGTCATTGCTTATTTATTCCTTTGTTTTTGTTTCTTTGTTTGTTTGTTTGTTTTTGTTTCTTTCTTGTTGCCCCAACTTTGTTCCATTTTTCCAAATGTTTTGTTTCAGTTTGAAGAGCCTCTTTCTGTATTTCTTGGAGTGCTGGCCTCATGCTCGCAAATTCCCTCAGCTTCTGTTTGTCTGAGAAGGTATTTATTCCACCTTCATATCTGAAAGATAATTTTGCTGGATAATTTATTTTTGGTTGGAAGATTCTCTCTTTTAAATTTTTGAATATTGGGTTCCCCTCTCTCCTGGATTGTAGCGATTCTGCTAAGAAATCTGATGCCAGTCAGATGGCTTTTCCTCTAAATGTTATAGTTCTTTTTCCCTGGAAGCCTTGAGAATTGTCTCTTTGTCTTTAGTTTTGGACATCTTTCGTACCATATGTCTTGGAGAAGATCTGTTGGTGTCCAGGTATCTGGGGTACCTGTTTTCTTCTTGAACTTGGGGTTCCAGATCTTTACATAGGTTTGGAAAATTCTCATCTATGATTTGTTTGAGTATGCTCTCTGTGGATCGCTCTGCCCCTTCTTCTGTTCCTATTATCCTGATGTTGTTTTGTCTCATGGATTTGGATATTTCTTGAAGAGTTTTTTCAATCCTTTTGGTTCTTCTATATTCCCTCTCTTCCTCTTTCTGAGCTGTTTCCATGTTCTGGTCTTCAATATCACTAATTCTTTCCTCCATGTGGTTGATCCTGTTTCCTATGGCAGTTATTTCATTTTTCACTTCTTTTATGGTATTATTTATTTCTCGTATTTCCATCTCAATCTTTCTTATGTTTTGAATTTCTTTGTTAAATTGTTCTTTTTGTTCACAGAGTTCCTTTTTAATGTCGTTTTTATCTTTTTTTTTATATTATTTATCTCAGCTATGGTGTTCTGCCAATAGGTTTTCATTTCTCCCACAGCCTTTAGAATTGCTGCTTTAAATTCTCCATCACTTAAATAAGATCCTTCCAGTTTTAACAGGCTCTCTTCTGGTTCAATTTCATCTTGTTTCTGAGGTGTTTTAGTTTTTAAGGAATTCATCCTCTCCACTGGATCCTTCCTCTTTGACATGAGGTGTTTATGTTCAGTGCCCAGATTATTGCTTTTGTGGTGTCTTGCTGTAGAGCAGACACTAGGTGGCATTGGGGTGTCAAGTTTTGGGGGAAAAGGGGGCAGTTTGTTTCTTGTTTCTGATCTCCTACTTATTTTAGAGGCTATGCACATATATCCTGGTGAGAGGCCAACAAAAGGCTTTCCAAAGGCGATGCTGCCTTCTGCCCTTTGCTGGGGAATCTGTTTTTGCTAGCTCAGGTGAATGCTAGCAAATCAAATCAGTCTTTCTTCCCAACCCTGATTCAGTACCTGGCTGTCTAAAGGCTCACACTGCTTTCAGAACTCTGGGGTGCATGAGGAAGTGCCCGCTGCATAAGTCCAAAGCTGTGGGCCTGGCCTGAGACAGCAGGGTCACCTTTGCAGGAGGCTGGGAACAGGAACTGCAGCCCTGTGTGGGTCTCCAGGGGCTTAGAGCTGGGGGTGTTATCTTTTCTGTTCAGAGTCCTCGCTCAGCCCTTCTACCACTCAAAAGCTCCAGAGGCTGGCTCCCAAACTCCTTCTGTCCTCAGCTCCCCAGTCTCTCTCCCCTCCCCCAAATTGCACAATTCTGAATAGTCAGCAGGGTTCGCGTCCCGATCCCATGTGGTCCGTCTCTGCTCCCTTCCCTCTACCCGACTCGCCCCCTTCTCACCAGCCTTCAGGTGTTTACTTGCGATTTGTGGATTTCTCAACAGCCGGTTTGTCACTCAGGGTTCTCTTTCTTGGCTCCTGGACAGCCGTTCAATTGTGTTTTCTGTGAGAGGCTTCAGGAACCTCCTCTCCAGTCGCCATCTTGTCTTTTTCCTTCGAGATATTGATTTTTGAATCATCCAGGCACATTTCTCATTTCTTTAATGTGCAGGTGTAAATGATGATGAGTCTTTGGTTATTGAGAGAAAACAACACTGTGAATGAAGCCTTGACATGCTTTCTCCTTGGGAAGACGTTTTCTTGGAATGTTCTCAACTTCTCCCTTCCTCCCTTTATGTTATCAGTGGGACATGACAGTTCACTTTTTCCCTTAACTGCAGTTGAAGAAACATTTACTAAAGGCTTTAAAAGTGTTAAATTTTACATCTTATGGACTAGTATTTGCAGCATTTTCTGGTTTCACCATCATTCCTTTGCACACTGTTTCCTCCATTTGTAGGTCCTTCTCCTTTGACCAGCCAGTCTCTTGTCCCCAGCCAGTCTCCTGTCCTGTGTAAACTCTGTATGCCTTTCAAAGGCATTGACACTGTGCACAGAGGGAAGCTGTCACCCACCTTTACCCTGGTGTCCAAGAGAGTCCTAAAGCTCTGTGCTCATCATTTGGAATAATGTCTCAGGAACTACAGTGGGGAGTTTCTTATTATCAAGGAGCAGGCATTTAAACTGGCCTCAGAAATGGGGTTGGGGCAAGTGGTATTTATAGCCGGGTTGGCCTTTTGTTTTCATCTCTTCTGGTTTAGAATTTCGTATGACATGTAGATTCTTCATCCTGGATTGTCTTTCAACCTGACATCATCATCAGTGCAAGCCAAGGTGGGTCATAGGGGACAACTCTTATGTTAGGGAGAACGTAGTGCTTGTTGATTTTGGATGACAGTAGTAGCCAGTGACATTTTCAAGGTAAATTTGAGAAATGACCTCTCCCTTCACCCTGAGAGTGGGGTTATTTTCACTTCATACTGTGTTTTCTACTATATGTATATTTTATCATGAGCATCTTAGAATGGCCATTCCCCTGCTTTAAATACTTTCATGTCTGTCCATTCTGAAAAGCTGGACCCCACAGCATTGTGTGCAGGACCTCCCTGCTCTGATCTTGCCACCCACCATCATGCCCACATGTGCCCGTGCCCCCTTCTGTGTATGTGCCTGGTGTGGGTACTCCTGTTTCTCACTGTGCTGGGGAAGCCTTGGGTTATAGTTATCTCTTCCTCGGCAATCTCCAACACCTTGTATGTTTCTCTGTTAGAGTACTTTCCACGTTAGTCTTTAGTCATCTGTACATTTTCCTGTCTTGCCCACTGTAATTTTATTATTTTTTCAATTTAAAAATAAATTTTTATTGTTAGACTTATTGGGGTGAGATTGGTTAGCAAGAATTACATAGGCTCCAGGTGTACAATTCTACAGTGCATCGCCACCTTGTATAATAAGTTCACCACCCAGTGTGAGTTCCCTTTTCATCACCTCTCAGTCTTCTTAAGGAGAGAATTAGCCCTAATGCCTTAGGTGGCATCCACTGTATGTAATGAGTTTACTTTCCTCCATCCAGAATGATGCTAGCTAGCTCTTTACCAGCCAAGGAAGTATTGACAAAGGGAGAACTCAGATCATTTTTAATGTAGCCGTTACCATACTTTGCTGTGTATAATCAGTACATTTTGGCCCAAATCTGTGAAGGAAAAATAAGAATGCACATTCTACATGGGTAGTACTAATTCCATACCTATATAAATATTTTTGTTTTTGTTTTTGTTTTTTTAAATCATTTTTGTTGTTAGACTTATTGGGGTGACATCTGTTACCAAGGACTACACAGGTTTCAGGCACACAATTCTACAGTGCATTGTCAACTTGATGTATAATAAGTTCACCACCTAATGTGACTTCTCTTTCAATCACCATATATTTAGATTCCCACCCTCCTCTCCCACCCAAAATCCCCCTTCTCCCTCACTAAACCACTTGTCCCCAAATAAACATTAAACTATTGATTGTGTCCATGGGTTATTTCTTTCTTCATTTCTTTTTTCTTTGCTTTCAGTTTTATATTCCGCATATGAGTGAAGTCCTACACTTCTTTGTTTTTTCTGTCTGGCTTATTTCACTAAGCATGATGATCTCCAGGTCCATGATTTTGTTGCAAATGGCAATATTTCATCTTCTCTTATAGCTGAATAATATTGCATTGTGTATATGTACCACAGCTTCTTTATCCAGTCAATTCTCGCAGGACACTTCGGTTGTTTCCATGTTTTGGCTACTGTGAACAGTGCTGCGATGAACATTGGTGTACATAAGTCTTTGCGGACAAAGGTTTTCAAGTCTTTTTGTTAGATCCCCAGAAGGGGATTGCTGGGTCAAATGGTAGCTCCATTCCCAATTTTCTGCGGAACCTCCACACTGCCTTCCACAGTGGTTGTACCAGTTTGCACTACCACCAGCAGTATACCTGAGTTCCTTTTTCTCCACATCCTCTCCAGCACTTATTATTCCTTGTCTTGTTGATAATAGCCATTCTCACAGGTGTGAGGTGGTATCTCATTGTGGGTTTGATTTGCATTTTCCTGATAGCTAATGAGGATGAGCACTTTTTCATATGTCTGCTGGCCATCTGTATTTCTTCGTGGGAGAAGTGTCTCTTTAATTTTTCTGCCCACTTTTCAATTGGGTTTGTTTTTTTGTTGTTAAGTCTTATTAGTTCTTTATATATTTTAGATATTAGACCCTTATCTGATGCCTTTTTGCTTTCTTGATGGTTTCTTTTGCTGTGCAGAAGCTTTTACGTTTGATACAGTCTCATTCATTTCTTTTGACTTTCACTTCCCTTGCCTTTGATGTAACATTCATAAAACTCTTTCTGAAGCAAGGTCTACAAGTTTAAGACCTACGCTTTCTTCTATGCAATTTATCATTATTGATAGTATGTTTAGTTCTTTGGTCCAGATTGAGTTAATTTTGCTATATGGTGACAACTATCAGTCTAGTTTCATTCATTTTTATGTGATTTTCTATATGACCCAACACCATTTATGGATATTGGTTTCTTTTCTTCATTTTATGTTTTTGGTTTTCCATAAATACAACGTCCACGTATATATGTGGGTTTATTTCTTGGTTTTCAGTTCTTTTTCATTGGTGTGTTAGTGCCTATTTTTCTGTAAATACCATGCTGCTTATATTATTGTCTTTGTGTGCTATAGATTGAAGTGAAAGAGTATGAATCCTCCACCTTTGTTTTTTTCTTTCTTTCTTTTTCCTTAGGATGCCTGTGGCTATTTGGTGACTTTTTTGATTCCATAGAAATCTGTTGATATTATTCTTCAAATTTTTCAAAAAACTGTCATTGGAATTTTGAAGGGAATGGCATTAAATCTGTTCATTGCTTTGTATAACGTGACCATTTTAATGAGGTTCATTCTTCCCATCCATGAGCATAAAATCTCTTTGCATTTCTTTGTGCCTTCTTCAATTTCTTTTAATGTCTTCTGGTTTTCAGTGAATAGTTCCCTCAACCCCTGTGTTAAGTTTATTCTGAACATTGAGTTTAGGGTTAAATACAAATTAGGGTTTGTATTAGACTGAGCTTTAGGGCTATTGCTTGGGTTAGGTTGGTCGTATCAGTTAGAGTCAGTGTTATGATTTAGGATAGGTTTAGTGTTAAGTTGATAATTAGAATCAGGGTTAAGATTAGGGTTATATTGACTTCTGAAGTCCGGGTTTCACTTTACATTACTGTTATGATTAGGGTTAGGGTTAGGTCTAGAATTCGGTTTAAGATAAGGCTTGTGTTATGTAATTGGTAGATATAGGGTAAGTGTTATATTACTGATTAGGTTAGAAACTATGTTAGGTTTAGCTAATTAGCTATGGTTAACATTATGTTTAGTGTTAGTGCTAGAGTTAGGTTTGTTGTTATATTTTAGTTTTTAATTAGGGTTCGTGTAGGTTTAAGACTAAGATAAGGACTATAGGCAAGCATACATTTAGCTTTAGGTAGATGTTATGGGTTAGCTTTTGAGTAAGGCTTAGAGTTAAGTATAAGGTCAGGATTAATTTTGTTATTAGGGTTAGCAGTAGAATAAAAGGTATGATTATGTTTAAGTTCAGAGTTTGTGCTTAAGGTAAATTTTTTTTGTTATATTAATGGTTCAGTAGAGAGGTAGGTTAAGAAGTTGTGGGTTAGGGTAATTTTTGAGGCAGGGTTTGACTATAAATTGTGGATAAAGTTAGGTTTTGAGTAAGGGCTGGTGTTAGGGTTAGGTTACAGTTATGTTAAGGGTTATGTTTTCAGTTAGGTTTAAGTTTAGGTTTTGAGTTTGGTATGAGAGTGGGGTTAGGTTTATGTTTCCATTTAGGGGCAGGATTACACTTAGGATTATGTTTTGAGTAAGCCTCATGTTAGGGTAAGTGTTTGAATCAGTTTGGGTTCAGAATTGATTTTGTGATTATTGTTAGGGTTAGTGTAGGATTAGAATTAATTTTGAGATTAAGATGTAAATTTAAAATGAAATTTTAAAGGCTTAGGTATGGAGTTGGGGTTAGGTTTTTAATTAAGTATGGAGTTAGTGTTAGGGTCATATTACTATCTAGGTTTAGGATTAAGGCAGATTTTATGATTAGTGTTATGGATAGGGTTATGGTTGTGTTTGCATTTAAGGTAAGAACTAAAGTTTGCGTTGAGTTTGTGATTAAGGTTGAGGTTATGGTTAAGGTTAGGCTTACTTTTATGTTTTGATTTACTTTTAAATTGGGATTAGGTTTAGTGTTCTTTGTAGGATACATGCTGGGGTTACAGTTGGGTGTAAAATTTAGTGAAGTGGTAGGGTGAAGGTTAAAGTGAGGTTTGAAGTTCGATTTTGGGTTGAAATTAGTTTTAAGTTTTAGGTGTATGTTTAGGTTTAGGGCTTCAGTTTGGCTTAAATTTAGGGTAAGGTTCAACATTTCAGTTAAGATTGTGATTAGAGATAAGGTTAGATGTGAGGTTAAGATTATGAGCAGGTGCTGGTTAGGGTGAGGGCCAAGATGATGTTGA
>PVJL010020026.1:0-12786 GCA_004026885.1 Lyroderma lyra
CATATTTATGTTTCTTCTTCTGGGAAGGCTCAGATTAGTAGCAACAGTCTTACAGGCCTCTCCCATGACCATGGTTGAATGGGTCCTCTGGCCGAGCCTCAGGGTTGCCATACAAATGAAGATTAGGATCTTTTCTCGGTGACAGAGGCATAAGCAGAAGCCATATTTTGGAAGTGTCCTAGTGTATGAGTCAGGGTTCTTCAGACAAAAAGAACCAATGATAGTGTGTGTGTCTGTGTGTGCATGCGTGTGTGTGTGTGCGTGTGTGTGCGTGCGTGTGCGTGTGTGCGCATGCGTGTGTGCGCGCAGGTGGCTCACAGGATTATAGAGGCTAAGAAGTCCCATAATCTGTGGTCTACACCCCAGAGACCCAGGAAAGCCAGTGGTATAACACAGTCAGAGTCTGAAGACCTGAGAATCAGGACAGCTGATGGTGTAAATCTCAGTCCAAAGGCAGGAAAAGATGAAATGATGCCTCAGCTCCAACAGTGAGGCAGAAAAAAATGGGTGCATTTCTCCTTCCTTTTTCTTTTGTTCTATTTAGTCTCTGAACAGATTGGATAATACCCACTCGCAATGAGGAGTGCACTCTACCTTATTGGTTCCACAGATCCAAATACTAATCTCATCTGGAAACACCTTCACAGACATACCCAGGTATGTTGTTTAGTCTGGGCACCCCCATGGCCAGTCCAACTGACACAAAATTAACCATCATAAGTTAAGTCACACCTTACACATCGTAAGGGCTCATAACAAGTTGACTGACCCCTTGACAAACTGGCACCCGTATACATCTCCTTAAGTCATACTTACTCTGAAATGGAGACAAAACAAGCTCACCATTCTTCTAACATGACACAGTGATCCTAGATCAAGTTGAAAATGAGCTAACACTTTCTCCAGAAGAAGAGGTAAAGTCCTTCAATGGTGTTTATTCTTTGGTTGATACCCCATGGCTCAAATACTACCATGTAAAATTAACAATTTTCAAATACCATGATACAAAATTAATACATATTATGTTACATGATAAGGAAATAAAACAGGAAAGGGGTGTGTGTGTGTGTGTGTGTGTGTGTGTGTGTGTGTGTGTGTTTTCTGAGCCAGCAGAAAGTTACAGGAAAAGGAAAAAAATTTTTTTCAAGTAGGTCACTAGGGATAATAGTGAGTGGTCCTCTCCCATTTCCACCCCTTGATTCCTGGACTCCTGCATCCTGCCTATGGGAAAATCAGGACCATAACCTGGATACTGATTCACATACACAGCCTTCTGGTGAACTTTGCTCCCGCCTCAGAAGGAATTGCCACCTAGCCGGCCCTGTGCCTGAATCTTCAAAAGGCCATTCCACCATTCTGTCAAGACAGCTGCTTCGGGATGGTGAGGAGCATCGTAAAGCCAGTGAATGCTATGAGCATGGGCCCACTGCCTCACTCCTTTTCCTCTGAAGTGAGTTCTCTGATAACAAGTAATGCTGTGTGGCATACCATGATGATGGGTAAGGCATTCTCTAAGTCCATAGACAGTGGTTTTGGCAGAAACATCGTGTGCAGGGAAGGAAAATACATATCTCAAATAAGTATCTATTCCAGTAAGAACAAATCACTGCCCTCTGACAATGGAAGAGGACCAATGTAATCAAGCTGCCATCAGGAAGCTGGCTGATCACTCTGGGGCTGGCGGTCACTTTAGGGGTTCAGTACTGGTCTTTGTTGCTGGCAGATTGGGCACTCAGTGGTGGCCATAACCGGGACAGCCTTGGTCAGTGGAAGTCCATGTTGCCGAGGTTATGCCTCACCTCCATCCTTGCCACTGCGCGCACTTTGCTCATGAGCCCATTGGGCGATGACAGGGGTGTCTGGGGGAAAAGGCTGACTAAAATCCACAAAACAGTTCATACCATCCACCTGATTATGAAAATCCCTCTCTGCTTTAGCTAGCATGCACATGGGACACAAATAACTTCAATTATTTTTTGCCCATCCAGAAAGGTCTTTCCACATGCCTCTTCTCAAATATTCTTTGGTACCAAATTTCCAATCATGCTCTTTAGAAGTTCCTGGCCGTCCAAGCAAACCATTGGCCAGGGTCCATGAAGTGGTGTATAATGACGGGTCTGGTCATTTTTCCTTCCAAGCAAAGTAAACAACCAGGTGCACTGCTTGAAAACAGGCCTTGACTTACTGTTTTGTTGATTGCCTAGACATAAGGATGTGATGGCCGAAATGTTAACGATGCAGATTAAACGCACTTAAAATTGTGTCATGTCTGTAGCTGTTTTAGTATGAAAAGCATCAAAATTTGAGGATGTGCTTTTGGTTTTGTTTTTTGGATCGTCCAACACTATTATTTGACTCAGAAAGGAAACTACTCATGTCACTGGTGGATGCGAGTCCATGCTGTGTCGTTTTTGCCTTACTCATTAACATGAATGAAAGTATCTCGCGGCATTTGTGTGAGGGCACACTGGTGCATCACTTTGCAAGCACAGACTGGCCACAGATAGAGGATTTTGGCAAAAGCCAGCTAAAGCAATCTGTGAGACTGCGTGAAGCCTACGGAATTTACCATAAAGAGTGTTTTAGATTTTATTATTATTTCTAAATTGTGTGCTATACATTCTTTGTGTGAGTCAGAATGATAGCAGAGTTAGAATCATAATAACCTTATATACATGTGTATACGCATACTTTCCAAACCCTCCTGCCTCTCCCCCCACCCCCCAGAGACCCAGCGGTCAAACTTTTACCAGCATGCCACAGCTACCAAGGGATGGTCAGGCACCAAGAGAAGCCACCTTCTCTACAGCAAGCCTGCACCCAAAGGGGCAGGGATAGGGGTCAGTGCTCTGCATTCTGGTGAGAGCTGAAGCAATGCAGCCACTGCCAGAATCTCAAGGAGGATGGGAATGTGTGCGGGGGTGGGAGGGGGGAGGGACAATTACCCTTGGTTCTCACTCCTCCCACACTCTGGTCTCCTGCATTGGCTGAACCCAACTGGCAGCCTAAGGAAGGAAGCCTCCTGAGTGGTGCCATCCAGCCCCAGCAGCCTCTAGGCAGCGAGCAGGGCTGGGGAAGCACAGTAACCAAAACAGCAGGTAGAGGAGTGGCTCAGACCTACCAGAAAGGAGCCTACATATGGCCTGTGTCACCTCCTGGGCCTGAGATGGGAGGGGTGTGGCCTGGCACAGGAGCCTGAGCAGTCAACACTACTGGGTGGGACAGCTGGGAAGAAGCACTGTCCCTTAGGCAGGGAGGGCAAGGAGAGAAGGGGACACACCAAGGGGAAGTTGGGAGAAAGTAGAATAACCATCATCACAGGTCTCGAATGCAATAATAGCTCCTTTGATTCCAGGAGCTTAATGAGGGCATTTGGGTTTGAATTGCTTTAAAAATGTTTGATCACAAAATCTTAGTTTACTGTCTCTGTCCTGTCCCTGAGCTGGGAGTACCGGTGAGACCTTGGCTCCTTCTCCTGTCATACCTCTGGCAATAGCTAGCACGGATTATGAATCAATAAAGATGTTTCTATGTTTGGACAGGTAAATCGTTGGCTTCCTGTTTAAAATATTCAGGTAAACACACACGGTGTCAGTGCGTACCACTCTGCTATGGCCTGAATGTTTGAGTCCTTCCCCCACCAAATTCATATATTGAAGCCCTGGCCCCCAATAGGATGGTGTTTGGAGATGGGGCCTTTGTGAAGTAACAGGGCTTAGATGAGGTCGCGAGGGTGGGGTCTGCACCATAGGGTGAGTGCCCAGTCATGAAGACACCCATCACTACTAACCTCCCAATTGGGGGGAGACCCCTTTTCTTGGAAGTTACGTGATTCCCAGGATGTTTTTGCTCCGTCTTTGGTTTTATTTGGGGAAGGGTTGATGGGTGAAGCGGTAGCCCTTATTGCCTGGACCAGCGTGGTTTGGGAGCTGCGGTCCAGGCCATAGGAGTGGAAAGCTCTAATGATCTCTCAGGGGTGCATCCGTGGACACTTGGGTGCTTTCACAGGCCGTCCTCAGGGGAAGTGAGTTTCTGAGTTGTGCCGAGGGAACTGGTACCTGCCAAGCAGGAGCTCCGTAGTAAGCTCTCCGGACATGCTCATTATTCTCAGAATCTTAAAAGTTTGAGGCTGGCAGGAAATTTTTCATATGACCCAGTATCCCGCAGCGTGCCACCCGTCCCTCCTAATTTACTAATGGGGCCGCTTAGACACACAGGGGGCCCACGGAGACATGGACCCTGTCTTTCCCTCGGGATATGCCAGTCCAAGTCCTAGCCACTTCGTGACCGCGTTTCCCTCCACATTCGCCCCATCTTCCCGCCCCCTTTTGTCTGGACATGCTCCGCCTGCTCGCACCCCAAGACTTGCACCCACCTCTCTCCTCCAGGATGGGCGGAGCCTGCGAAGCCTAATGCACCAAGGGACGGGGCTTCGCGAGGGAGCCCAGAATCTCGGGCGCCCACGCCCCACGGGGTCTCCTGGGTGGCCTGCGGGTTGCAGGGTCGGCTTGGCAGGAACCAATCCAATGCTTGAGTCCCGAGGTCTGCGTGCACAGGCACTGCAGGCATCCTCGCGTGCTCGGAGGCAGGGTTTCGAGAGTGAGCCCCAGTCTCTCAGCCGTGGGCAGAGCGTGTGGTTGGGCTGGCGACGTGTCTGAGGTCCACAAAGTGTGGACATGCATGCCCCAGTTGACGGCGCAGGAGGCATAGCACGCAGTGCTGGATCACCCGGTAGCCAAGGGGAAACCCCAGGGGCCCTGGAGGCTGGGGCACCACCGGAGCAGAAAGGGCTGCAGTTGGGGAAGCCCCTCAGGTGGATGGGGCATCGCTTTCCTCAGGACAAGGTGGAGAGGCCTTGGCCTCTGGCAGGACCCCAGAAAGCCAATTGCTGGAGTGTATCCTTTTCAAGAAACCCCTCATGGAGGGAGGGGGTGACAAGATGGACAAGAAGTGGGGGGTGCGCTGGAAGATGGGTAGGAGAAGCTTCAGGTGCTGGCGAGGGTTGGACATCTGAAGGGACAGAAGGGGATTAGGGGGGCCCAAGGTGGCTGAGGGAGCAGCTGCGGTGGCCTGGGGACATGGGGGGGGGTGGCCTGAGGAGAGCTGTGGTTCAGAGGTCCTCCAAGGCAACCTGGGGGAATCTTGGGTAGCCGGAAGGCCAGCCTGGGGGAAGACGGGCCTCAGACAGGCAAGGGAGCCTGAACCATAAAGTCCCGTGGATGGTGGTGCTTTAACTGTAACTCCACCAGGGCCTTCAAGGTGCCTTTGCCTTTCCTGTCCTGCATAGATGCGGAGGTGGTCCACCAGTACCGGGCCTCACTTGCTGCACCCTACCACGGGAGCCTTCATCGGGAGCTCACAGTGACTGGCAGTGACCTGGTTATGTAAGCTCTGGAAGGGACCGGGTGGGAGTGGCAGTGGGAGGCTGGGCCAATCTCTGACCAGTAGGCGCTCCGTTGGGGATGTGGACACACCTAAGGGTTGGCCTGAGGACGGCAGTGCAGCCCTGGATCTTTGGCAGCCTGAGGACCTCTCTAAGGGAGACCCGAAGGATCATGCCTAATTGCCACCTTTGGGGAAGGGTTGGAGAGAGGAAGGCCAGGACTCGTCACCTGTAAAGTGATTTTCTTTTCCCTTCAGTCTTAGCCGATTAACTGCTAAAGACTCTGACCTCCTGCGAATTTTCACCGCCTCCTTGCTCAACCAGCTTTCTCTACTGGTGCAGTCCATGGAGCACTTTGTGAGCCCGTCTGTTCCTAGGCCCCTTCCTGGGAAAGGGGGCTGAGGCCGCAAGAGTGCCCTGTCCGAGGCAGGGCACCCTTCCCCAGGGCCATGATTTTTGCAGTAGCTGCCACTTCATTTGAGGGGCTTAATTGTTTGCCTGTACTGGACCTTGGCTACTCTCTGCCCACTTGGTTTGATTGGTGCTTAAATGTTGCCTACTGCAGGTAATAAAATGGAGCTCATATTTTGTATCTCAGTTTCTCTCCAGCATCCAGATTTTCTCACCTTTCCCTCAGGTGGGAGGGGAGGTTCGGGGTTCAAATATTCAGGCAGTACAAGGCAATTGAAGACAATTTAGGAGAAGAAAGAAAATGAAAATTACTTGGGTCCTGTCGTTCGGCATTAACAACTGTCAGCATTCTATAATACGTTTACAGTTTTAGAGTTGTAGGTCTACATTACATGTACGAGTGTAGCAATTATATAAACGAGTGAGGTGTTTCAAGGTTAACATTAATTTTTTTCCTGGAATTTCCTCATCCAATATCTGGGCCTTACCTCTTTCTAAAAATCCTTCAAGAACATCTTATTGAATGGGTGGATAGAAGCTACATTATAATGTAATTGTTCAATACTTAACTGCTCTCATTGTTTCCTACCATACACAATGTCTCAATGAGATTCTTATATATTTGTCTCTGCATGAATGGTTGTTTTCTTAAGAGAGATTCCAAGAGCTGGATCTACAATACACAGCTGCTCTCCACAAAACGTACCTACCCGCACCAGAATGCTGGTTTCCCCACATCCCTGTCACTGCTGGATGGGTTTCCTGCTGCAATTAAACACACACACACACACACACACACACACACACACACTCACTCCATTTGCATGAGCAGAGCAAACAACCCAGAAACACTAGAATAAGAATTTTGGGCTTGTCTGGCCTTGGTTCAGATCAGAGAAGGAAAGGGCTGGGACAACTGGTTAAGAGTTTGGTGGTGGGAGTGGGGGTGGGGGTGGGGCAATGCAGTGTAGTCTTGGGAAAATATAATTCTAAACAAAATCATCTGTATGCAGGCACCATGCCAGGCACTTTACCTACATTATCATAGATAACTCGCAACAACCCAGCGAGCTAGGCCCTATATCATTACACCTACCGTAGGTGAAGAATTGAGGCTCAGAGAGGCTAGGTAACTTTCTCAATGTCACACTCTCCTAGGACTTGGCAGAGGCTGGATTTCAATTTAGGTCTGTGTGATTCAGGCACCCACTCTCTCAGCCATGGTATCACACCAACCTCAGCACTGTCACGTGGAGCCACCAGGAGGCTGGGAGAGTGCTATTCCTTCCGATGGCGCCAGGGAACATCTACGTGACTAATGAAAACTACGGAAATGGACAAACGCAAAAAGAAGCAGAGAAGAGACGGTCGATAAGAAATGCAGTCTTGGGTTTCCAGTGGCTTCCCCATGATACCAGGTCCCTCTGCACTCGAAACCTCATCTGACCCTCTTTGAAATGGATGTACAGTGGTGATACCCATTTCCCTGCCCTCTCTCTCTCCAACTATGAAGGGAGCTCTTTTCAGGTACCTTTAGTAGCATATATATATATATATATATATATATATATATATATATATATACACAGAACAAAATTTTCTGCCAACCTGGAAAACATCTCCACGATAGTAGAAGAAAAACAGTTTTATTATTGAGTAACGATAGCACTAGAATGTGACGTACATCATGGGCAATCTGCTAAGAGCGTCCAAAGACAAAGACGTCACACTCTTTGGCATACTATACAGATATAACTCATTACATGCCTGTTCTCAATATACATAACTCGTCCTCAAATAAGAGGACTTGGCACCACCAGGTCTCAAGTGCATTCATTTTAAATTTACCTGGTAACTGGGCTGATCTTATCTGTTAATTCACTGCTGTTTTGGACTGAATATTTGTGTTCTCCCACACCCCAAATTCATACACTGAAGCCCGAAACCCAGTGTGGTTGTCTCTGGAGCTGTGGCCTTTTAGGAAGGAATTAAGATTAAATGAGGTCATAAGAATAGGGCCCAGGTCCTGTAAGATTAGTGTTCTTACAAGAAGACACCAGAGATCACCTGTGCTCCTCCTCCCCTCCTCCATGTCTCTCTCCCTCCCTCTCTCCCTCTCTCCCTCTCTCTCCCCCGCCCCCATCTCTCTCTCTGGGCGCTGAGAAAAGGCCATTTGAAGATATAGGAGAAGGTGGCCATCTACAGGCCAGGAAGAGAATCCTCACCAGAAGGTGAATTTCCTGGCACTCAGTGTGTGGTATTTTGTTAGTGAAGCTTTAACAGGCTAATACAGTGGGCTTTATCCAAGGCAAAAACCCAACGTCTCATGTCTCTATGACAAGAGCTAGTTTTGCAACTCGATGCCCACTGAAGTTAGGCTCCTACCCTCCCACAGAAACCAGGAGATAAGGACAGGACCTTCCTTGTTGTGTTTACATTCCAAAGAGATGCTTCCTAAGTCCTTGGAAAGTATATCCCTAGGTCATAAAGCAGGCAAGAAGCTTCTGTAGCCTTGAAACATATTTACATGCTTTAAAGAGAGAGAGAGAAAGAACCTACAAGTTTACTACAGTACATGATTTCAGAAAAGGGAAGAGGGGGTTGTCTCTTCCCTTACTTCAACAGGGAGAAGTAAGCCTCTTATTTTTAATTTTTTCATGTTCTCACAGTAGCTCTCTCTAAAAATAGGTTGCATCCTGCAAACTTGCTAAACTTAATTAGCCTAGTGGCTCTCTGGTGGAATCCATCAGGTATTCCCGTAGACGACCATCTCTGCCCATCAAGGTAGTATATGTTTTTGTTTCTTCCTTCCCAGTCAGGATACCTGGTGTTGCTTGCTTTCTCTCCTCACTGTGGTTTGGATTCTCCTGCTTCTTTGTATCTTTGTATCCCTGGCATTGTTTGATTGGATGCCACGCATGGTTTTCCCTTGGGGGCTGGATATCTTTGGCGTCCTAGACATAGGGTTTGAGCTTTGTCCTGGGTGCTGGAAGCAGCTGAATCCTTAGAGTCTGGCTCTGAAGATTGGCCGTGTGGGCCCTTTCAGTGTAGGAGTCATGTTTTCCACACTGAGGCAAGACCCTTCTGAGCGCCTTGCCCGAATCCTCCCAAATTGGGAGGTTTACCATTCTGGCCGGTGGGGACAGCCACTAGTCCCTGTCCTGCTTGAGCGCCGGGCGTTGTTCTCTGTCATCCTTTCGGGGGTCCTTCCCTGGCCTTGCTATTAATAGTTTGCTCACACGCCTGTGCTGATCAGTGGTCTGTGGAAGGCTCCCGCAGGACCCTCCGTGAACATGCAGGGTCCTCTCTCTCTCGGCCACTCTTCTCTCTCTGGTTTTCTGTCCTGTCAGTGCTAGGTGATGAGAATTTCGCTTCCATCTCCTAAACTTGCTGTGTCTATTGGGCTCTGCCAGGAAACTCCCTCTCCCTCTCGAGTCAGTCAGCTGGGGAAAATGCACAGCTGACCTCTCACTTCTCATGTCCCAGAGTCAGAGATCACTGTCTTTCATGGCCCGACACCCGGTTTCTTTACAGCCTGTTCCATATATTTTGTCTGGTTTGGAGAGGGGGGCGGTCTTTTCAAGCAAGTGGCAAGGTAACTCCAGTCCCTGTTACTGCACACGTGTGAACAGAGTCTGCCTTTGTAGAACGTGGAGACCTCTGACGTTGTGCGCTGGAGGGACAGAGATGCTGTCGATGGGGACGGTGGTGGTCGTGGTCGTGATGATGGCGATGAAGAATCTCACCAGGCAGCATGCAGCATCTGTGGTGGCTACAGCGAGGGTCTACCTTCCCTCCCCCTCCTCCCCTCTTCCTCCCTGCCACCCTCCCTCACTCCCTTCCTTCTTGTAGTCCTCCTTCTTTCTCTCCCTTTTCCTTCTTCTCTTGCTTCTTCCCCCTTTTTCCTTTCTCGGCTCGTATTTTAGAGATTAATTACCGACGAATAGAAGAGAATTCAGCTCTTCCACAACCCTGTCCACTCTGCTTCTGCTCCTCATGCTTCCCTTATGGTTCTACATTCTGAATTTTGAATATTTATTGATTAACATGTAATGCATGGGTGTTCTGCATGACATTGCCAACGAAGGGCAAGCGAGAAACTCCAGGGCTCTGTTTCTGGGCAAAAGCAACTAACGAGCTGGCAAAAACTGTCAGAATCAATGTTTGCAGATCCCTGGAATCTAGTGAAAAACACACCAGTAGGGAAAAGCTTGGCGAAGAAAGAACATGCTGATTTGTGGTAGGAGACTGCTGTGGCATTTTAAATCGCCTTCCTAATGTCCCTCCATAGCCAAATCAGCGGCGGGTTGGAGTCAGCAGCCAGCACACCTGGCGCAGTTTGCTTGTGCCATCGCACTCACTGCTCCCTTCTGCCCCGGAGGGGAGGCGATTATACAGGGGTGTGCACAACGGGTATCGGAATCTGTGCGGACATCTTCAAATTCTAGCCACCACGGGGAAGGATTGGGGAAAGGGGGTGTCTGTGAATTATAATTTCCGTCGTTTATGCTTTTGTATCATGGAGTTGTTTACAGTGAGCCCTTGTCGGTTTTAAAATGAAGACTCTGAAGATTGTATATGTCTATGCACGTACATGTGAGGGATCGTGGGTAGTAAGGAGCCTTTGAAAGGTGTCAGGGAGGGGATCGGGGGAGACCGATAGGTTCTAGGTGGGATAGACCATCTACCAGTGGGCCTACGCATCCTGGCTCAGCCTCTCCTGTCCTGAACAAACTTTCTCCTGGGCACACTAGACTGGGCCTGCTCTCCGTTTCTCTTGTGGCCCTGTTCATAAGGTGTCAGGCATGCAGGACAGCAAGAGGTGACCGCTGGGAGCAATTTTCTTCATGGAATCGGCATCACCCATTCAAAATAAAAGCGTGAACCTCGTGGAGAATCTTAGCAGTCACCACTGGTTCTGGAAGAAGAAGCAGGAACAGCCTGCCACACAGCACGGTGGCTCTGAACACGGTCTCCGGAGCCAGACTATGGGGAGTCAATGGCAGCCCCAGTCCCTGAGAGCTAGGTGACCTTTGACCAAGAATCTGCTAGCTCTGCACCTAGTAATACTGGGGATCATAGCACCTACCTGGGAGGGTTTTCTTAAGAAGTAGTTGGAGTGAATGTTAAGTAAAGTGCTTGGAATAAGGACCCATACAAAGTCAGTGTCATGTTAAAGGTTAACCACTATTACTTGGTGGTTTTGCTGTTGTAGTCATCGCTATTGGTTCCAGTTACTGTGGCTGCACAAGACATTACTCCAAAAGGTAGGCAACTTAAAACAGCCACACGTTGTGCACACAGGTCAGACCGGTGGGTCAGGAATTGGGACAGGGATGGTGGAGACGTGTTGTTTCTGTTTTACGATGTCTAGGGCCTCTGCTGGGAACACTCAAGCAGATGTGAGCTGGAAGCCTGCGAGGGCTTAACTCACTCACATGTCTCCTATCGGTCTGGGACTACTGGAAGACCAGGCTCTGTGGCCAGAGCCCTTCCACGTGGCTCCTCCATGCTGCTTGGCTTCTTCACAGCATGGCAGCCTCAGGGCGGTCCAACTTCTTATAGTCAGCTCAGGGCTCCCAGGGCACGTAGTCCAGGGAACAATCCAGAAGCTGTACAGCCTTCCATGACTCAGCCTTGGAAGTCACACAACATCACTTCCACTGTATTCCATTGGTGCAAGCAGTCACAAGCCAGCTCAGATTCAAAGGTCGGGGACACAGACCCCACCTCTCAAGAGGAGACCGCAAAGGCCTTCAAGAATCAGAGCACGTGGGACTATCTTCAGTCCACCACTTGGAAAAGACACTTGGCCACCCTGTTGTGATTACTGTCATAGGCACACGTCGAGAAATGGTGGTGAACCCATTCTGTTCACTTGAACTGAAACCGTTCTTCGTGAAGTCAGCAGGGAACTCTATGGCCTGGGCAGTGTGTTGACATGCCATGGTCCATGTAGGAGTTTGAATAGGCACCCATCTTTTTTCCCACTTGGCTCACAAGCCTACTGAGTGTGCCTCGAAGTCCCACAGCCCATGCATACTCTGCCACCTAGTGACAAGAATCCCCCATTGCAGACTTTTTTTCCTCTTGGGAAGTCGCAGGAACCTCCTTAGTTCCATCCAACGAATGATTCATTCCTACACAAGAAGAAGGTGAGAATGGCATCACTTCTCTGATGACACTCCTCATCAAGCAACACACTCGGGAAATGCGGGGCGATCTGGGTGATTTGCGATTACTTATTGGGTCAAATTGGAGAAAGCCGAGAGACTTCCATTCACATTGCAGGAGAGGGAAGCAGAGAACCCAGTTGTCACCAGTGGGCAACTAGAACCGAATGTGCTCTGAAGGCAAAGTCTGAGGTTTGGCTAGAGGCTGCCATGACACCATTTTTAAAGGTGATCTCTGGGTGGACAGTCACTTTTGGAGTCTCGGGTAAACGAGCCTGGCAGCCACTGCTCCAATGGTGACATTATTGTGTCCAGACCCAGAAGGAAGTTTCTGGCCTCTCCCCAACCTTGCTGATGGGATGTCTTAGTGCGTGTAGCCAAAGTGTGGAGATACCAAGAAAACTCAACTCAGAAAAGGATTCTGAAAGTTACTAAATTACTGTGGCAGTGAGATTTCTAACTTACCATGTCTCCGCCATGAACGCAAGGGCACCAGTTTCCTCCTAGTTGTCATGGGGATACCTGAGATTATTTGGAAAACTTGGGGTACCATAGATCCCTCCAAAGTGTCACTGAGCTGGGAGTTCTGCATGCCTTCCTCCCAGCATTGGAAAGAAACTAGTTTTTTTGCTAAGCTCTCTCTCTCTCTCTCTGTCTCTCTCTCTTTGTCTGTCTCTCTGTCTCTGTCTGTCTGTCTGTCTCTCTGTCTGTCTCTGTCTGTCTGTCTGTCTCTCTCTCTGTCTGTCTCTGTCTGTCTGTCTGTCTCTCTGTCTCTCTCTCTCTCTGTCTGTCTGTCTCTGTCTGTCTGTCTGTCTGTCT
>PVJL010020027.1:0-12794 GCA_004026885.1 Lyroderma lyra
GGGCAGTATTTTCAGGGGGATTGATGGCAATGTGTCTTATACTATAATAAATTTTTAATTTAAACATCCACCGTATGTTTTGATCACACCTTGCACATCATCTCTATCATCCCCATCTCCACCTCCAAATAGCTCAGAGCACTTTGACCAGGTGCCAGGCACTAGTCTAAGGACTTGACCCATATTGACCCCTTTTCTCTCTCTCTCCCAATTCCAACCACATCGAATGTTTTCTTTCTATGGAATCTAGTGTTCTCGGCTGCCCAGTGCCATGTCAGCCTTCCCACGAGGGACCAAGAGGGTCATTGCTGCCAGTCTCTAACCCCCGCCCCCAGCACGCTGCCACACCCCTGTGGCTCCTTGAGGCTTTGTCCTGTGTTCTTGCCGCTGAGGCAGCCCTGCTCCTGGCCTCTCCTCAGGGCTGGTGCCCGCCCTGTGCCTCCATGCTTTCTCCTGGATCCTGAAGGCACCTGCAAGCCTAGAACTCAAGGGCTTTCTGGCAGGCTGGCATGGGCAGAGGGGACACATGGAGAGGAGGCCTCAAATGTCCTCTCAGATGAGCCTGATGGGGCCACTCACCCTCTCCGGTGCAGGGATTTCAGACACTTCCTTGGTGGACAGCATTTTCATAGGTCAGTACCTGCCCCTCCCCCACAGCGTCTCCCCGTATGGCAAGATTGACCCCCCTCCCCCCTTTCCTGGCAGCCAGTCCTGGCTCAAGTCTGGCCTCCCACAGCTAACGTGGAGTTGGAAAGATATGTGTTCAAATCCTGACTCCACCTCTTTCTGTAGTCTTTAACCTCTCTGAGCTTTGAATCACTCCACTGTGAACCCGCATTAGTAATCCTGACGTATCAGCGACAACACCTGATTCTGGATTAGAGAAAATTTTTTGTCAGCTTTTTGGCATGTAGTGGTCATAGTTAACTGGGGCCTTTGTATCCTACAGCTCCTTTCACACTGGGGATGTGTGGTCCTGACCATCCGGCCCCTGGAGACCCTCCTGGGGACCCTGTCCTAGTGCACGGTTGTCCCGCATGGACAACACTGGTGGTTAAGCCTTGAACTGCACCCTTGGAGGGAGGTACCACTGACTCCCAGTTTACAGATGAGGAAAGTGGGGTCACAGAGAGGGTGGGACACTGGCCCCAGGCCACATAGGTAGAAAGGCAGGAGCCAAATTTAGGTGATCGGCTCCAGGGCCAGTCCTGTTAACCGTGCACTCCCCAGGAGGGGGAGCTCAACAGTGTGGTCGGTCACGGCTGGTGTCTCTTGAGGCCATTTGATTGGGCTTCCAACCACCTTGAGTTGTTCTGGGCTTCAGGGTCTCACAGCTTCAGCTGGAGCAGGAATGACGTAGATGTCCCCGCAGCAGCAGCCTTGCTGTGTTTCTGAGGTGCAGGACTCCCTTTCTCCCCATCCAGAGGAGCCACCGGACACCCAGTCCTTGCTCAGAAACTTGAAGTTCAGAGGGTAAGACTTGGTCTTCTTGGATGCCTCTGACCTTCGTAGCTCCTTTCTGGGAACCTGCACAAATTCGGGAGCAAGGGGCACTACTCTCCCTGCTTCAGTGGACATGTGGGACCAACGCAGCACGACTTGCTGGGGGCTGTATGGGAGCCTGGGGCGAGGTTTGCTCAGCTGGCTTCGGCTTGTCTCCTGAAGGAGGTCCCCATGATGTGTCAGCCAGGCTGGGCAGAGGGAAGCTGGTTCTGCTGGGCTATTTTGTTAGGATGTCCTGGGACGTGGCCTGGCCTGTGATGAGTGACCTTGGTGAGGCTGTGAGCTGCTTTCGGTTCTGGGAGGAGGTGGTGGCCCAGGCTGGGCTGAATATGCTCTCTGCCAGGCGGTAGCTAAGGCGGAACCCTGAGCTCAGGTTTTATGGTGGCCTGGTCTGGTCTGGGCCTCTGACTTCTGGCTGACTCTTCCTTGGGCTGCACTAAGCATAGGGCTGGGCTCTGGAAGGCTTCACACTAAACCTCTTTAGCTTCTGGGATGGGCCACTTGATAGGCCAGGCTGAGCTCTGGACTCTGCGTGGGCGGCCTGTGTGCCTTTGGCCTGGCAGGACTGGGTGGACTGGTCCTGCCTGTCTTTGGATGAGCTGGCCTCCTGGTCTGGTCTCTGGCTGGGCTGGGCTGAGCAGGGGGTGGGACTTGGCTAGTGCTGGCCTAGCTATCTTTGTCTCTTCTGGGAAGCTGCTTAGGGCATGATTATTCTTTCCTGCCTTGCCTTCAAGGGTAGTGGCTGTGAGGAGGCGAGAAAGGAAGAGCCTATTGAAGGTGAAGCCCTCCGCCTCCCCAAAGTTGATCAGCATGTTAGACGCACCCATTCTTCTCTCTTTGGAGGCTCCTTGGAGACACTAGAGCTCATGGGAAAACCTGGCATTACCTGTCAGGAGGTGGGAGTTCTCATCCTGGCTCTGCTGTCACTGTGGGTGTGACCTTAGACAATATTTTATACTCTTGGTTTTTGTTTTTTATTTTAGGTTGCACAAGTAAGTGAGATCAGATGTGTTGGTCTTTCTCTATCTGACTTATTTCACTTAACATAATGCCCTCAAGTCCCATCCATGTTGCTACAAATGGCAGGATGTCCTTCTTTATTGTGGCTGAATTATATTCCGTTGTATATGTATATGTATACACCAGATTTTCTTTAATCATTCATCTATTGATGGACACCTAGGTTGCTCCCCTATCTTGGCTGTTGTAAATACTGCTGCAATAACCAGAGGAGTGCAGGTATCTTTTTAAGTTAGTGTGTTTCCTTCCGGTAGATATACAGGAGTGGAATTGTTGGGTCATAAGGTGGTTCTATTTTTACTTTTAAGAAACCTTCATACTGTTTTCCATAGTGGCTGTACCAATTTACATTCCCACCAGCAGTGTGTGAGGGTTCCTTTTTCCCACATCCTCTCTAACATTTGATATTTCTTATCTTTTTGATGATAGCTGTTTTAGCAGGTGTGAGGTGGTATCTCACTGTGGTTTTGATTTGTGTTTCCCTGACAATTAGCAATGTTGAGCACCTTTCATGTACCCATTGGCCATCTGCATGTCTTCTTTGGAAAAATGTCTATTCAAACTCTCTGCACATTTTTAAAAATCAGACTTTCTGTTTTGTTTTTTTTTCAACTATTGAGTTGTGTGAGTTCTTTAAATATTTTGGTTATTAGCCCCTTATTAAATATGTGACTTGCAAATATTTTCTCTCATTTGATAGGTTGCTTTTGCATTTTGTAGATGGTTTCCTTTGAGGCCTTTTAGGTTGATGCAGTCCCACTTGTTTATTTTTTTTTGTTGTTGTTGCCTTTGCTTTTGGTGTCGGATCCCAAAAATCATCACCCAGAGCAATGTCAAGGCGCTCACCGCCAATGTTTTCCTCTGCACTCTCTGTTTCTTCATCTGAAAAATGAAGATAATTACTCCTGGGCCATTAAGCTGTGGGACTGTGGGAATAAACAAGGTAATGAGTGTAAGCGTGCTTACGAATGGGTGGAGGTACCACAGCTTTGTGAACCACTGAGGTGCTAAGTTTTGCTAATCTCCCAGAGGGAGCACAATTCCAGGCAGAGTCGGCACTGCTGAGGAAAGAGGGTGCATCAGGAGCGAGGATGGGGGTACCGAGAAGTCAGGCAAAAGTGGTGGAGAGGGGCGCAGGTCTTGCGGGAGGAACTTCTCGTAGCCCTCAGGCCCTGGCCTTCACCCTGTGGATATGATCACAGATTTTTCGGATTTTGTGTCTCTATGGGTAAAAAACTGAGCAGCCCCCTCCTCCATACATGCATCTTCGTTACTTGTAATACAAATGATAAGACAAGTGATATACATGCATTTCCCAACGTAAAACACCCCCAAAGAATAAAGAATGAGACATAAACATAAATAGAGCTTCTAGTTTATTCTTGCCTCATATGAAGGGATCATTTTGAGCACCTGGGGTTGGGTGTAGGGATACAGCGCTGTGGGCAATGTTCAAATTTCTCAAGCAAAGAATGGCAGGGTCAGACATGTGCTTTCAGAAGGGCCATGCTGTCAGCAGCTGGAGGGCAGCTCCGAGGCAGGAGACCAGAGAGCAGAAGGGTCACACTGAAATCCCTGTGCAAGACCTGCCTGAGGACTCGGGGGCAGAGCAGAGCTGCACCGAAGGCTCATTTGAGAGACTGAGCAGATGTGGGCAGTGTGAGGGAGAAGTGCTTTGGTTGACCTGGTTTCTGGCTTGGGGTACTAAATGCTGAAGTGCAGGCAATGACGGCAGGGACCCCCAACTCCAGTGGCCTCAGCATCAGCAGGAAGTGGGGAAAGGTGGCTGGGTACAGGACGTGAGGGAAGGGCGGGCCTGTGAAGAACTGGTCATGTTCAGATGCCTTTGCAACTCAGTGTGGCCAAAGAAAACCTGGGGCGTTGGGCAGCAGCCATGTTGGGACCTGGAATCAAAGGAGGTTTGGGGTGACTATAGCACCGTTGATAGTGGAGATGGCCTGGGGAGGGGGTAAGGTGGATGCTTAGCCAGCATTATCTTCTGACCCTAAGATGGTGACCAAGGCACCTCCCCCCATTACCCCAGCTCTCCATGGCTGTTGCCCCACCCTCCGTTCACGATTAATTAGTTCTTGTTCCCCCACCTCCCACCTGACACGATGCCCAGTAGCTAAAGCACAAGTGTTGCTGAGCTTTGATGTGATGGAGGAAGGACTGTGCCCTCTCTTTCCTCTTCTACCCCCCTATTCTTTCTGTCCCCCACTGGTTGGCCCCTGGGGCCACTCCGAAGGCTCCTCCAAGGATCTCTCCATCCAGCTGTACTCCTGCCCCTCATCCCGGAATGACATCTTGTTAGAGCTGCTGCGCCATCTCACCCGGAAGGAAGCCGGCACCCAGGAAGGCTGAGCCACTCGCCCGAGGGCCCCTGGGAACGTGGAGGCACGGCGGGGGCTGCACGGCAATGGGCATTGCACCTGCACCGGTCCCTGACCCTGCTCGAGGCCCCGTGCAGCATGGGGAGACCTGCGTGTGAATCAGGGAAAAATAGGAGAGCCCACCCTCCCACTGAGAGAGGGGAAGGGACGGCCATGAGCCGAGAGAGGGGTGAGCTGTGCTGGAGGCCGGGGTGGCTTCTGCACCCCGGTTTTGCCCGCCTGCCCATTTCACGCCGAGTCAGATCTGCTGGCCCCTGCTAGCTCTGGAGGAAGCCTAACTTCAAGGGTGGAAACTGGGGATCCTAGGTTAGATCTTGCTGTCTTAAATTTGTTTTGAAATAATTTCAAACTTATGCAACAATAGTATAAAGACCAAGAATTGCAACAGTAGGATAAAGGACAACTATTAACATTTTGCCACATTTTGCTTTCAATACAAGAGGGGATGCCCCCCAAACTGGAATATATTGATGAAAAATATGTATGTATTCTTACATGTTTAAACTTCAGTCACCTTCAAAGTACTTTTTGCTTGATGCAATGCACCTTTTGAGACACTTTTTCCACTGCTCAAAACAGTTTCTGAATTCATCGATTTTGATGCCTTGTAGTGTTTCTGCTGGTTTTTTTTGGGGTTGTTTTCACCTCTTTCACATTGGCAAAATGTTCTCCCTTTTTATGCTGGGAAACAAAAAAAGTACATCAGGTGAGATCGGGTGACTAGGGAGGGTGGGGCACGGGGGTCAGGCTGTGTTTTGGTCAAACTGCTGAGCACTCAGCGCGGTGTGGGCAGGTGCGCTGTCAGGGTGGAAGAACCAGTCTGTTTGGCACAACGGGGGGCGCTTCTCCCACGATGGAACCTTCTCAAAGCTCCCAGGTAAAAACTTCAGTTGACCGTTTGACCTGGAGGAACAAATTCCAGGTGCACAATCCCTCTCACATCAAAGAGAGATGATTTCATTTCTTTCTTTCTTTATTTGTGGTCTCTCCCATATGTTCCTATTTTTTGTCCTTAAGCAACTGAGAGTTAGTTGTAGACATTGTGCCCTTCACCCCTAAACATTTCAGTAGGTATATTATAAAAACAAAGATACTCTCTACTAAGGTGTACTACCTCAATTTGAGTTTGACACAATATGATGGTTAAATTTTGCCAGACTTCCAAAGACTGTCCTTCCTGGCAGTCTTATTCCCAGACCTGATCTGGTATTGAATCCGAGACCATGTGCTACATGTAGTTGTCCTGGCTCTCTGCTTTAATCTGGGACTGTCACTCAGTCTTTCTACTTCTTGCTATTTTTGACAGGCACAATCGGGTTATTTGGTAGGCTGTCCCTCAATTTGGGCTTGTCTGATGTTTCCCAAACAGGCCATGCATTGCTGGCAGAAGTTATTCATAACCGATTGATCTCCTGCGAGTGAGTAGTCTTTGAAAAATATCGAGCCGGTTGTAAATACAAACCTGTGTTTTTACATATTGTCTCGGTTTCTGGATCCTCTCATGAACATACAGCTGTGCTCTGCTCCTCTGGGTCTGGGATCCTGCTGGAACTGGATGGTGGGTGCCCCAGACAGCGCAGGGACACCGGGGTGCCAGCCCTTACCTGGTCTGCCCTCCCACCTTGGTGAACTCACCTGGCCAGGTAGGCACTAAGTGGGCAACTCCTGTTGGGTCCACTCCCGTCATTTTTTAGTTGAGACAAGTGCAGAGGGACTTGTAGAAAGCCATGGAGTGAGTCACACATAACACAGTGTGTCCAAGGGCCTGTGGCTCCTGGGCTGTCCCCACTTTGCTAGTGTCATCGCAAGGGATGGGTCCAAACCTTACCAAATTTTATGTGCACACCTGCCCAGGAGTGGGGCACTGTGAGCTACTGTCTGTGAGCCACTGCACCCCGCCCGTGTGTAAGTGTGGTAGGCGGGAAGGCTGCGTGTTTACCGGCCACGGGCGCCGTCTGGGTCCCTCTCCTGAGGCGGCCTCTGCTCTCCCGCCGCCTCCATGTCTTGCTGTTCACCCCTGTGAGCGCTAGGTGGCAGTGGTCGCCCATTAATAACCAGAGCTGCCGCGGGCCCCAGAGCTGGGGCTGCCCAGGTGGCCGGGGCCTGGACAGCAGCCAGCCCTGTGGTTTCATGTGCTTTTCAGCCTTGGATCCTTTCTTCTGGGGAAATCCCGCCCCCCGTTTCACTTCTGAACACTTGAGATTGAATTCACTTACCATGAAATTCACCCCTTTGAGTTACAACTCTGGATTTTAGTATATTCATGAGGTTGTCACTATCCCCACCACTGTCTAACTCTAAAAGGTTTCATTCTGATGAGACCTTTTATGGAAGCTGGGTATAGTCTAACAGGGTAGGGAGGGGGATTTTTCTGTTCCTCTGACTGGGGGGAAGGCTATTGTGTAGGCCATCATGCACAGAGAGCTGCCAATTATGGGGCCATCTATCCCCGTGAAGCCAAACCACTTGCTCTCTACCCCTCCCTGGGTCCGTGGCATCCGATGACAGAGGGGAAGGTGTGGAATTTGTGGTAAAGAGGCTTTTCCACATCTCTCAGTGGCACTTTCTTTCCCTGCCCCCAAAGCAACTGAGAGAGCAAGAAAGGCGTGCTGGAGGGGGTCAGGTGAGGTTGGGGTGGGGGTCCCACTGCCTGCCGCCCTCCCTCCCCCAAGCTGTTGGGTCAGCTCATGCGCTCTGGCCCTGCCATCAGACTGGCGTGCAGAGGCCTGGGGGCTTGTTGGGAGAGCATGACGTGGCTGTATTCAGTTTCTGGTCTAGAGAATTCTGCAGTCTGGCTGGAGACACTCCCTGTCCTCTCCTCCACTCTTGGCCTCTCCAACTCCCTTTCCCCCACCCCTTGCCCATTCTCTGGGCCCTGGGAGGAGGCCTAGGGTTTCTGTAGCTCGCTGGGATGGAATGCTGGGGGTAAAAGTGACTTTGGATCCTGGGCAACCAGGCAAATGGCCACCACACTCAGGAAGGAGTTAGGAGTATGGCCCATTGGCTGCTCCTCTCAGAGGGGATCCCCAAGGATGGAGGTGCCTGTGCGAAGCTTTACAACATCCTGAGAAAGCCATCCACACTGAGCAAACACAGTTAGTGCTCACTCAACAGTCTGTGAACTGGTTCTAACATTCCCTTTGAATTTAACTGGGGCCACGATCAGTTCTGGCTGAGTGACATTGTTTCTCTGGGGGAAGGCGGTGAAGAGCTGGGGCACCCGCCCCGTCACTTCTCCTCTGCTGGAGTGACACCCAGACAGGGACTCCATGTCAGAGGAGGATGGCCCAGCAGCCTGTGAGCGAGGGCAGGTTCGCCTCCTCCAGCTGAAGTGTCTGAGCTCTGGGCTTGCCTGTTGTGGCCGTGCTCATTCCTCCCTCTGATACACCCCCCATTCCCGCAGGGACCCCCCACAGCAGACCAAGACCAAGTCAGAGCCAGACCCACCAACCGCTGGCTGCTTACAAGACACCTCCTCCTGTTCCCTCTCACGGTCTCTCCTCCCTACTCCAAACCCAGCAGAGAGGCCAGGACCCTAGAAGGATCCAGAAGCCCACGTGCTGTCCCCACTTCAGGACCCTTGGGAGGAAGCCCGTTCTGCACCTGGGGAAGAGAAAAGGTGCATGTTAACCTCCGTCCATGCCTGGACTGCCCTGGGTCTGTGATGACCTTGGAAGTGCCTGGGACTTGATGGGATCCTCTGAAGTCTTGGAGGGCAGGAAGGGGAGATTTTTTCCCTGTAGAGCAGGGCCAGGGCAGCACGTGGAAGCAAATGCTCCCTCTGTAATGGGACACTCCTCGTATTACTTAAATAGGTTCCTAAGGCATGCAGAGATGCTGTGTGTGAAGCACGGTCTGGGTGGGGGCTGGGCTGGAGCCCACCCTCTGTGTGGCCCTTCCCTGCACCCTCTGTGCTCCCAGGTTGTGTGGGGGATGGTTTGAAAACCACCGAAGAAACCCAACTCGCTCACTGTCTGGGAGAAGGCCGCCCAGGGAGGGGCAGCAGTGCTGCTGCATTGGGGGGTGCCTGGTGCCCTTGCAGATCCAGGCACTGAGGACAGATGAGGCCAGGCCCTCTCGTCACCCACTGGCTGGGCTGTGTCCTCCAGTGCTGCAGAGGAAGGTGTCCTGGCGACTGTGAGTGAGACCACTGCCCCTCTCCATCCCTAGAGCATGCCTGGAATCCCACCATTAGTGATTTGGTGACAGCTAAGGCACATAGGTAGCATCACCTGTGTCATGTCAACATGTGGACTAACATCTGCTCTCTCTCTCCTTGGATCTACTGCTAAGACTCAGGCCCTGGCCTGGAGGAGTTTAGGGTTTGGGGTGGGGTTGGGGGAGGGTAGAGAGAGAGAGACACACACACACACACACACACACACACACGCACACACAGGCGCGCACACACACTCACACAGCCGCACGCACACACATACACTCTCTCACACACACACACACAGGTGTGCGCACATACACACACACACACAGGTGCGTGCACACACACACACAGGCGCGCGTACACACACACACAAACAGGCGCACGCACACACACACACACACACACACACACACACACACACGCACACACGAGGAATGTGCTAGGCTAGGGCCTAGGTCCTGCTCCTGGGGTGGGGCGCGGAGGGGTTTCGCGGAGGCCCTGTAGAGCTCCAGCACAGACACAAGGGGGGCAGTCTTGAAGCACCGGCTGAGCCCTGGAGGGGGACAGCGCATCACGTGAGCTGCACAAGGATCACCTGGAGAGCTTATTTAAACCCGCAATGCTGGCCCCGCCCCGGAGTCTCTGATTCAGCAGGTCCAGGGTGGGGTGCCGGGAATTAATCGCACTTCCAGTACGGTTCCAGCGGGGGCCGGGCTGCTGGACATGCACGTTTGGGGGCACTGGCTTGGAGGCTGGCGGCCAGAAGTGGGCGGGGCTGTGGGGGTGGGGTGAGAACGGTGGCTGGCACAGCCTGCTGTGTGTGGGGCTTACACATCCCAACGGGGAGGGAGCACCTAAATGAGGGAACAGCGGTGCTGCCGGTATCGGCCTCACCACCGCCGTCGGTGAGGTCTGGCTGTTGGTCAGGCTCAGTGCTAAGTGCACCCTGGATGTGTTCTGCGGGGCCCCTGTGTATCCACCTGAAAAGTGGGGGCGGTGATCATTGCATTGCTTACCTCCTAGGGCCTCTGGGAGGATTAAATGCGATCTAGCTGCTAAGGTCATGTACTCAGGAAGTGGCAGTATGAACAGATGACCCCACAGTGGCTATCACACTCCTTGGGGCCGCAGAGGGCACTCCGCACATAGATGTTTCTGCCTTCTGCAAAACGAGGTGTGCGGTAGGCAGAATAATGGCCCCTCCAAGGTGTCTTCATTCGAATCCCCGGAACTTGTAGCTTGTATGGCAGAAGGCATTTTGCAGGTGTGATTATAGCAAGGACCTTCCGATGGAGACACTAGCTTGGATTATCCCGGTGGGCCCAATGTGGTCTTTATAAAGGAAAGAAGGTGACAGGAGGACTGGAGACGCAGAGATGTGATGGACGATAGAAGCAGAGAGTTAGAGAGAAAGGGAGAGAGGGAAGGAGGGAGAGAAGGAGCGAGGGCGGGAGGGGGATGGGAGAGGAAGAGAGAGAGAGAGAGAGAGAGTTTTGAAGATTTTAAGATGCAGTGTTGCTGGCTTTGAAGACTGAGAAACAGACCGTGAGCCCAAGAATGCGTCTCTAGTACAGAGCCCACCGCCCGGACTCCGCAGAGGCTCAGAGAAAGGTCGTGAAATGCAGGAATAAACAGGCTTCCAGCGGGGTTCCCCTGTTCTGTCCGGGCCATGCTGGGAGCTGAGAGCCGAGTGTGTGTGTGGGAAGGGATAGAGAAATCCCCCCCGCCCCCATCAAGGCAGCCGAGGGAGGTGAACATAAAATACATAAAGTTCTTAGTTCACTGTTCCAGTAGTTGAATTCACAGAGACAGGAAGTAGGTGGCTGCCAGGGGCTGGGGGCTGGGGGGACAGGGCGTTAGTGTTTAGTGGGCACAGAATTTCTGTTTGGGGAAGTGAAAAAGTCCTGGAGATGGACAGGGGTGATGCTCACAACCCGAATACTTAAGGCCTATTAAAGTACACTAAAAACTGGTTAAGATGGTAAATTTTGTGTTATGTTGTTGGTGTTTGGCCGCCAATAGAGACATCTTGTATCCGAAAAAAGAATGCAGAACCCAGCATGAGCGTCAGTGCATTAAAACCCCCATTCACTGAAAAATGACCCCCCCCCCCCAGCCTATGCTGGGAGAAAGTTAAGAATGTTTAGGGAGTTCCCTGATGATGTAATGGCTTAAGGCTTCGGCGCTGGCCCTGTCAGTGCTGCGGCCTGGGTTCGATTCCTGGCCAGGGAACTACCCACATACCAAAAAAACCCCAAAACAAACAAACAAAAAACCCCAAGAATGTTTCAGTCCATTCAAGGAGGAAGAACTGAGTAGCTCATCCCACCCGGAGTCCCACAGTTGGGTTGGAAGGTGTGATCTCTACAGGAAGATGCACTTCTGGGGAGGGGCCCTGGGAGGCTCCCAGGAGGTGGCCCTCCAACTGCAGCTTGAAGGTGGGGCCACGGCGAGGCTTGGAAGGGTCCCTGCTGTGAGGAAATGCTACTAGTGAGAGATTGATGATATTATCGTACTCATCAGAATCCCTCCCCAGGCAGGGCCACCAGTTTTGCTCCTGGGGTGGTTCCAGGGCTGAGTTCCCTGTCTGCGTGGCAGGGCTCCCGAAATCCCCTGGGGAGACAGCTGGCTTCAGGAAGGAGAGGTGGGTCCCAGGCTGGGTGCACCGGCAGAGAGGTCGGCAGAGAAGTCGCTGGGCTGGGCCAGAGGCCAGGCCGGTTGGCAGCAGGCAGCCTGAACAAGTTGCCGAAATGCTCATGATGGCCACCAGGTGTCCCTCCTGATTCACGGGAAATGTTTGCAGGCCCGTCTACAGCGGGCGGAGGCTCCGGAATGTATGGTCCTCCGGGCTTTGGTGGAGGGGTGGGAACGAGGGCTCCGCTCTCCGCTTAGCTGGGTAGCCACATGCGTGGCATTTCCCAGCCCGGGGACCGTGAGTGGGCAGCAGTCTGGGCGGCTGGCATTGCACCCTCCACCTCAGTGCTCACGGCCAGGATTTGGGGGTGGGGTAAATTCGATTTGATGTGTAGATTGGAGCAAGGTGCTGGCACCTGTTCAGGCCTCAGCTAGGAGTGCGAGCTCTAGAAAGTTCTTTCTGGTCAAAAGAATAAATGACGGACTCGGTGGATTGTTGCTGTGCACCGGGGCAGAAGGAAGAAGGGCAGGGGTCTTTCAGTCTCCGTCCTCCTCGATGGGACTGACATGGCCCCCTCCAGTGCCCTGCTTCCCCACCTGCCCTTACCACGAAGGGCTCAGCTCCCTGGCTCTAGCATTCGGTGGGTGTGGGTGGGTTTTGGAGATTCTGGCCCTTGCCTCTCCCCTGATGTTTCCTTCTTTCAGGAGGAGACTAGCTTGGAGGGCAGGACAGGAAGTGGTGTCTATTTCTGTCTGTTCTAGAAAGACTCCGTATCTGTCTACCACACTGTGTCAGATAGGACAGCCAACAGCACTGTGTCTACATATTCAGTTCACATTTATTGAGAACCTACTGTGTGCCGGGTATCATTCTAATTGTAGGGACCCAGCAGTAAACAAGATAGGCACAGGGTTAGCTCCTAAGGAGTTTGTAGCCGAGTGGGGAGACAGACATTAAACCGGTCGAGCAATAAATGAGCCTGCGTACCTGTACTTCTTTGCAGGTGGTGCCACAGAGGATGATGGGAGGAGAGGCAGGAGACTGGGTGGGTGGGGGATATGATCCCTGAGGTGTGACTTGA
>PVJL010020028.1:0-12730 GCA_004026885.1 Lyroderma lyra
CCCCATGGGTGCCTCCTGGGTACGATCCCCCCATGGGGTGTCTGGTTCTTCGGTCGCTCTGCATGCCCCTCCTGTCTGTTCTCACTTTGCTTCGTCCGTCTTCAGTCCCCTGTCACGTTGGGAAGACGCCGGGGCTGTGGCCCTCCCCGCCCCCCAGCCCTGCCAACAGCATCCCGGGTGCTAGTTACGCGTGAGCAAGGGACCGGGATGCCTGCGGACACGGGAACGCAAATTCAGACGGGACCGCGTGTGCCCAGGGGGTGCGCTGTAGACGGAAAAGCGAACCCCAAAGAGTGTATTGACTCCCTGTTTGTACAGGCACATAGGGATGGTTGTAACATCATCATCATCATCATCATCATCATCATCTAAATAGAGCAGCCGGGAGCTCCTTCGTTACACAGCTCTTGCTAACTAACACACACTGTCTCCCTTCCTTGCTGGGCACCTCCTGTGGGCCACGTGCTTCCATTTCAGATGCAATTCTGGAACATTCTTCTGCCTCCTCACCTTCACCTACTCTTCATCGTATATCACTTTGGACACCATTTCCTCAGCACCCCTCTCCCCCGGCTCCCGGCGGCGTTTCCCTCAGTTGCACCGTGTTTCGCCGTGTGTAAGGCGCTCCCACGTTGTTGGCCCAAACGTTCAGGGGAAGAGCGCTTTTGTTTTTAATTAATTCAAATTTTTATTTGTTTACATTTAGGTACTTGTTTTTTGCAGTATAAAGGAATTTTAGCATTTTTTTAACATATTATGGTACAAGAAATTTCATGTTAACACTTCTAACTTACAAGCATAAACAACAGAATTAAAAACATTGATACAGATATGGAAGGAGATTCCTACTACCCGTGTATAATGCGCACCCTTATTTTCCCCTCACACGTTTGGGCAAAATAGTGCGCATTATACACGCAAATCGGTACGTGGGCATCTGCTTGTGTATCCCCCTGAGTGACCCTAAGTTCCACGAGGGCAGGGCTGTCATTTCTCTCCTTCCTGTTGCACCTCCCAGATGCTGGCACACAGCAGGCGCTCCTACTTGGTTCAGGAGTGAGGGAAGCCTCCTCTGCTGTCATGTCATTCCCACTTTGCGGATGAGAAGACTGAGGCTCCGAGGCCACAAGGGGGTTATTCACATTCACTCCAGAGGCGCCACCTCGTTATGGCAGCTTCCCCCACCGTGTCCCTTTGCTGTAATGGACACACAGCCCCCCTGGGGATCTTGTTAAACTCAGATCCTCAATGGGCAGACCCTGGGGCGGCCAAGACCCTGCCTTTCTAACAGTCTCTGGTGATGTTCACGTTGCTGGCCCTGGGCCACTCCAAGTAGCAGGCCCTGGGTATCCTCTGCTCTTGGAGGGAAGGGAGGGACAGGTTCTAGGCCGATGGACAGGTTCACATGGAACATCTAGGTCACACTGGGTCTTACCCACTGTTGGCGTCAGCTCTGCTCCACAACGCTGAGAGTCCAAGTGTGTGGTGACAATCTAAACATTCACGCAGGCAGGGAGGGGGGTGGGGGGACATTCTCACTGCCAGTGTCACCTCACTTGCCACCGGCTTTGTGCGTGCAGCTTGTGATGGTTTGGTTCCCTGGGGGAGGCCACTCGCACCCCTTGTGGAGGTCACCAGGCCGTCCCGAGGATGCAGCTCCCAGCTGGGCATAGACAGCTGGTGCTTGGGAAAAGCAGATGTAAAAATCCTGCAAAACAACCGGGGAACCCGAGCACAGATGGGGTCCATGTAGACTGCGGAGGCTCCTGTCACCAGGGAGTCCCAGCTTCCTGCCAGGAGGAAGTGTCCCCGGGAGATGTGTCCCCAGCGTCTCAGCAGATGTGTGCACTGCCCCGGGATCCTGAGCCATCCGCTGGAGGGAGCTGACCACATGGTCCATGCATTGTCCTGGGGAGGGAAGCCTGGCTGCACCCAGACCCTTAGGGGCTGTGAGCCCTGTGACAGCTGGCAGCTGCTTCAGCGGTGTGTCTAGGAGTCCGCACCGTGGCAGCGGACATCAAGACCCCAATCGGGAACGACAAGACTGCCCCTTCTGACAGCTGCCTCGCCCACCGGGACCAGCCCAGGAGGTGCTGCAGAACCACCTGGATGACCACTGGGCTGAAGACCTGCCTGGGAAGACCTAAACTGGCTCCACCTACCTCTGCTCTGTCCTCCGTGTCCAGGCGAGGGGGACCTGGGTCATGGTGGCTCACCTAATCATAAATACTCGCTGGAGAAGTGCGAGGAGAAAAGAAAGCAGCTGTGAGCCTGCAAACACCATGGTGCCCGTGACATAGAACAGCAACAGGAAGAATAAACGTAGGACGATTATTGCAGTGCCTGTGGGTCAGTACCTGTATCTGTGGTTCTCAGAGTGCGGTCCCCAGACCGGCGGTGGCACACCTGGGAACCTGCAGGAAATGCAGATTCTCAGGTCCTGCCCAGGTGTGACGAATCAGAAACTCTGGGCTGGAATCAACGTTGTAACACGCCCTCCAGGTGACCTTGACGTACACTGAGGTTTGAGAACCTCAGACCTAGATGCGGTTCTGAAAGCAACCCTGTTAGGTACAAATTGCTGAAGTCACCGGTCCAAAGTCACCCAGCTGGTGAGTGTAGGTGTCACCGATAACTCAGACCCGCGTCCCTGTTTCCAGTGGCTGTGCCCTGAGCCACTCTTTGCACGGTGACGAGTGTTTGTGCCACAAGAGCAGTGCCCAGTGTTGACCGTAAAACGCGGGTGAGGACATCAAACAAAATCATGTGTTTTCCTATGCTGTCTCATTTGGTATTTTTAAAAAATATATAAGACATTGGGTTTCCCCAGAAATGTCCCTTTTTTTTTTTTTCTTTTTCATGCTCAGCATAAATGTGGGTTTACCCAGTGCTGGATGCAAATGCAGGGGCGGGGGTGTCAAAATAGGCCTTGGACTTGAACCCAGGGCTTCTTGAGTCAACATGCTTCCCGACCCTCCAGGCCCCTCCAGATGAATTATTTGGGTGAAACATGAACTAAGTTGGCAAAAGCTGGCGGGCTTAGCTCGGTGAGTCTCAGAACCATCGGGTGGTTGCTAAAATTCAGACTCCTGGGACCCAGGTACCTGTCATCTCATCTTCACTCCGTCCACGCGGCCGGTGTCGTCCACATGCGCTCGGTCTGATGCCAGCGTGGGCCCAGCGGGCCGGGTGCTCGGGCCTGGAGGAGTCCGAGGCCCCCAGCAGTGGCAGCCGCATTAGCCGGGGAGGAGGCCCTGGGTATTGTTCTGGTCGCTTCCCTTGGTGAAGTATTGTTGCCCAGGAAGAGTATGTCTTAGCAATGTCATGTGCAGCCCTTTGGTCACAACGGGGCTCTGGGGAGATGCCGCGTTCGCATCGATGAAGGCTTCCCAACACCCTCACAAGCCACGGGGAGGCCTCATGGACAGAAGGGAGCACCGCCGAGTCTTTGAAGAGGCTGGGCGAGTTTTTATTATTATTTTTGAGCAGTTACGACTAAAAGCCCTCATCAAGCAACACCCGTTTTCCCATCAGTTTTAAACTCAGTTATTTAAAACACAAAACATGATCCCCGGCGTTGCCAGCTGCAGGCCGACGGTCAAGGGGCCCGGCCAGCGTGGCCGGAGGGTGCCCAGTCCTAAGCCCCGGAACTCCCCTGTGGTCCTGAAAGTCCTGCCCCGGGGCCTGCCCTCAGCACGTCTTTCCCTGCCCCCCACCCTGCCTCCCTTCCTCCACCCTGGGACGTGTTGCTTCCGGGTTAGGGCCCAATGGTCTCTGTCCCTTCGTTCCTTGTCACGCAGACCACCGGTGTGCCGCATCGCTGCCTGAGATGCACGAGCCGCGGATGTGGCTTCCAGGACCAGACAGGTTGGACAGGACAGCTGGAGAGTGGCTGAGGCTGGACGTGAACCCCGGTCCTTGGGCTGAGTCGGGGGTGGGGAGGTGCGGGTCCCGGCTCTGCCCAGGGTCGTGGGCGAGTCCCTGAACGGGGCTGAGTACGTTTCCTCATCGGTGAGAGGGCGCTCGCCTCGCGGGGTGCTAGGAATTTTGTAAGTGCTCGTCGAGGGGCAGGCCCCACGGGTCAAGGTTCCGGAACTGTCACCAAGGCGCCCCAGGGTGCCACACCGAAGTCGCTGGGGTGCTGTGGGCCATTTTCAATTTTCAAAGGAAACAGCCACCCCTGTCAGACGCGGAGCGGGCTGCTGGCTCCAGGCTGTTCACTGTGTCAGCGTTGCATTCTGCCGCGACTCCTTTCGGTGACGGCGTTGCTTCTGTCTGTCCAGTGCGCCGGGACCCCTCGGGGACCTTGTGGACCTGCACCCCTGGCCTGCCCAGAACGCCAGGCTCCTCTTCCCAGCTCACACACTTACGGGCAGGAGTCCGTTCTTTGAGGCCCCTGTGGTCTCTGTAGCCGTGTGCCGGGGTCTGCTCCCAGCCCCTAGATGCTGCCTGCAGTTTGTTGCCACCTGGCCCCTCTCGGGGTCCTCTCAAGCTTCCAAACTCTCGGGGGTGGGCCAGGGGGCTAGGCCCGTTTACGGTCTCACCTGATTAGGTCACGTCCACCTGCATGCTCTCTCTTTTAATTAACTCACAGTCCACTGATTGCACCCTAAGCCTGGGAGTGAAATCCCATCACATTCACAGGTTCTTCCTGTAACTCAAGAGGAGGGTGTTACACAGGTGTGGCCACCAGGGCTGGGAACCTGGGGGGCCGTCCTAGACTTCTTCCTACCATCCTAGGTTCCAGCATGATTTCTGGTTCCTGGCACTCGGGTGGCAGGGGCTAGCCCTGTCTCCCTTGGGCCCCACGAAGCGCACCAGCTTTGGCTTCAGCTGGACCCCGTGGATTTCTATTAGCGAACCCTGGCTGAGACTGTGATGGAATCCGGGCGGGGGGTCCCAAAGCCAGCACCTCCCTTTCAGCCTCGCTGGTCCATGGTCTGCAGGAACCTCCTCTCCCCGGGAGCGGAGAGAAGGAAGCCATCGCACTCACGTGCTTTTCTAAGCTGCCCATGGGCGGTGGCCCGGGCGACACAGCACGGCCGTGAACCCTGGCGGCCGCCCCAGCACGCTCAGACTTAATGTATTGACCTTGGCAAGCCCTTGGGTATCTCGCCCTGCCAATAAGGTAATTGAAATGGAATTGTCTCCAAGTATCCAATTTATCAGCAAATAAATCATACTCCGGTGGCCACTCATCCAGAGAAGCAGAGACGCTTCTCCTGGCCCTGACCCCTGGGCTGCTGGAGCTCAGACGGAATGAAGCTCTGATGGTCTTGCAGGAGGAGGTGACTGTGAGAACACTTCCCGGAGCCCCAGGAATGGAGTGCTCCCCATAGGAGAGCTTCCCTCAGGGAGGGTTCCACACTGAGTCTCATTCATAGAAACGTCCTCTTGGGGCAGGGAGAACATCCACATTCTGCAGAGAGGGAAACTGAGCCCCGGGGAGGTTAAGCCAAAGCCAGGAGAGGGCACATTCAGGACCGTCTAAGCTTTAAAAACCATGCTCTGTTCAGTCTTCTCTGTTCCTCCAGAAGCATCAATCCAGGTAAGAAACAGTTTCCGTTGTTGAGCCTCCTTGTAAGTCCGGGACTGTGCCCAGCGCCGATGCTTGAGTGGCCGTCCACTGTCCCCCACTCCGATAGCTGGGCCATGCCAGGCGCTGGCTCTGGAGGTGGCAGCGAGAGTCGGGAGGTACGTTCCCTGGTGGGGTTTCTGTCCTGGGGAGCACATTCCCATGTGCCTGTGATCACCAAGCACCTCTTCAAAGCCCTTGTGCTCCCCAGACTCCCCCCGCAGCCCAGTGCTCCCTGCCCCCTGGATGGATGGGTGGACTAAGGAACCACTCTCCGCCTTGGCTCGGGAAATGGCCTAGGATGAGGTTTCCTCACGGGGATGCTTCCGAGACCTTCCGAGGTCTTCACTCCAACGGCGCCTTCCTTACCTGTCATTCAAAGTTCGAATCAAGAAGTGAATGGATCAAGGGGGCCAAGTGGCCAAGCCAAGGGCACAGGACGTTAAAAAGAGCAGAAAGATCGGTGTGTCCTCCCTTAGCCTGAGAACCACGAGATGTTGACCTGTCTACCCGCCCAGCCGTGTGCAGAGGTGTCCCCGAACCCGCAGGGACTGCTGTGCGCACGTAAGGGGGTTGGCATCATGCCGCGCTTCCTGCAGGCAGGCGGGAGGCTTGTCCTCGTGCTCAGCAACGAGCCTGCAGAATTCCGCTGTGGGACGTTGGAGCCCTTTTGATCGGGAGCAGGGAGGCAGGGTGCTGGTTCATTGGGCGGCCGGCTGTGCACTGCAGGAGGCACCCAGATAAAGCTGCGGAAAACGGGACCCTCTGCCCTGGCCAGCTGGGGTTTTGTCCCTCAGAACCGAGCTGAGCGTGCTGGAGTGGTGTTGATTACCCAGCCGCCCCAGGAGGCAAATCGGCCCCTCCCCGGGCAGCTGTGGCTTCCGAAATGACGGCTGCTCGGGGAACTAAGCGATGGGTGACAGGAATAGCACCAAAGAGACTGGGCTGTGCCGGAGGGCGGCTCCGCGGGCGCACAGACCTCATTCCTGGGCAAGAGGTCTCAAAACAGCCCCAGAGAATTGCTGGGTGGACAGGGAGGGGAGTTCGACATGTCCCCTGACACCCAGAACCTTCCCTCCTCTTCCTTGCCTTCTCTCCACAATCTTGCTTCTCTATGAATTGTTATAACTGCCGACAAAAAGTCTCTCCCCTCCCCCAATTCCGTCCTACCCTTTGCCTGAATAAAACAATAAAAGCTCACATCTGGTCACGTCGCTCTCCTTCTTTGGCCCCCTCAGACGCTGGCCAGGGTCCCACAGACCTCCCGCTGGGGCTCCGGCGCCTCCTCCTTCGGGGTCATGCTCCTGCGGTTCTGAGCCACGGGCCAGGCTGGCCCTCACCAGTCTACACCTTTTGTCCCCACTTTGCCTGGAGCACTTCCAGCGTGGCTCCGGGACAGCCCCCAGAAGGTGGGAGGTTCTACCGTTACTGGGCTCTGGGAGTTCCACTTAACTAAACCCGGGAGGACCGAGCACTTGGGAGTCCAGTTTTGCCATTTCCTGGAGAGTGACCAACACTGTCCCCGCCATGGTGCCCATGGGCGGGCGGGGTCCTGCTTTCTGTTCACAGGCCTGGAGGGGACAGAAGGCAAGTTCTGGGGATGATCTTAGTGTTTGGGAATTCTCCTCTGAGGGGTGCACACCCTAGGTGACTGGGCAGGACCATGCCCCTCATTTCCTTCTTTGTGCTCCTGGGGAGGTCCTGCGTGCTGGCCATGGCCTTGTTCCAAGATGCCGGAGCTGGTGGTTTATCGGCCCCTGCTGTGCCCAGGGCCCATTTGTAATTGGGGCTTGATTTTAGGATAAGTGAATAAATGGATGCACAGATGGATGCATGGATGCATGAATGCATGGATGAGTGCATGGGTAGATGGATGCATGCATGCGTGGATACATGGATGGATGGATGGATGGATGGATGCACGTATGCATGATGGATGCATGCATGGATGGAGGAATGGATGGAGATGGATGGATGGATGGATGGATGGAGGAATGGATGAGTGGATGGGTAGATGGATGCATGGGTACATGGATGGATGGGTACATGGATGGATGGATGGATAGATGGATGGGTACATGGATGGATGGATGGATGGGTGGGTGGAAGGAATTGCCTTTCTTCTCCTGTCCACTGCTCCAGGATGGGGACCATCTTCACCTCCCCAGCACCCAGCACAATGCCTGAAGCACTTAATTGGTCGATAAATGTCAGCTGGGAGGATGCCAGCGGAGGGCTTGGCTAGCAGCACTGGTTACCTCAGCCCAGGTGAATCCATGAACAGTAGGAGCCCTGGAGACCTACAGTGTTTTCTAGGGTTTGTTGCCTCGTAGGGTTCTAATTGTTCCAGCCCCTTCTCTTGGTTCTCCTGGAAAGGAATGTGTGGTCGAACCTCCCACCGGGTTCGGGGGATTGAGAGAACAGCACTCTCCGTGCTGGGGGCAGGGTAGTTTAGTGACAGTATCGCTGGTTCTGAATCTGTGTGGCCCTGTTCCCTCTTCAGTGACGCTGGGCCACTTGCTGAGCCGCCACGGAGCGGGAGCAGACAGGCTCCGGGACCTGATCAGCGTCATAGCCAACAGGCTCCTACTCTCCACGCAAAGAAGGGCCCTGGGAGACAAACACTCTGCAAGGCGAATTAGACGAAAGGAAGCCTGATGCGATTTCGGGTTGGTGGTTTGCTTTGTAAGAAACTGAAGAGGGGCCCCAACATGTATTTGTATGTTGCCCTTTGAGCCAGAACCCAAATGTCGCCTTCCTATCAGCTAGCTCGGTGTTGCCTGGGGACTGTGATTTTTATTTTTTTGTTGAGTTTTCCTTGTAGGAAGGCACACTCACCTTCTTAACGCTGTCAGACAACTAGGTGGAAAAACAGCCGTCCACCAGCAGTCAGATTCCTCACTCTTGGAGAGAGCCCAGTGCAGGCGGCATTTACCGCCAATGTTCTGAGAGCAGGCCAAGCAGAAGAACCCACCAGAAGGGTCCTTCCCACCACTGCAGTGTCAGCTCCGGGAAGGTGGGTCCCTGGCTTCTAGAACACTGCCTGGTACGTAGTAGGTGCTGAATAAACATTTTTGAATGGACGGCTGGATTATAGACTCTGGGATGATACAGACCACTATATCCCACCTCTTAGCACCATAGTGGGCACTAAACAGCAGCTGGGTCATTCATTGGGCAGCTACCGTGTGCCAGGGGTTACGCAGTGCCCTGGGTAAATACCTGTTGATTAAGTAGTTCATTCATATATACCTGATTGAATGAATGCATGAATGAAAGGACAAATGAATGAACACCTAAAGCCAATAACCGATTTCGTTTTCCTCTGTCCCAGTTCTGGAGCGATAAGCCTTGAGATTTCTGTCCCTTTACTTTTCCCCATGTGCTTTGATCTCCCTGACACATCTCCCCCATCTCTACTTAGCAAATCCCCCATGAAGTGTCAGCTCAGATGACATTTCTTTGAGCCACCCCATCCTTTTGAGAAGTGAACTCCCTTGCTTTTGAATTGCTTGGTCACTTTTTATCTCGGCCATGGAGCACAGTTCAAAAACGGTCTGCTGAGCCCCTCCTGCACACAGCCACAGTGGCAGGAAGCCCGGATGCAGAGATGAGAAGGAGCCCGCCTCTACCCTGAGTGTCCCTGGTGCGCAGCGTGTGTCCCACCTGCCCGCCCACATCGTAAAGGCGTCCGTGGCCGCGAGACAGAGGTTCACCCCCTCTTTGTAAGCGCAGCGCACACAGCAGCCGGCACCGAGTCTGGTCAGACAGATGTTCCCACGCCCGCCCAGTGAATGGACGTGTGCGACATGCAGCCTTTGACATCTTTGCTTTGGTGGCATTGAAATGTGGGAGGGGGAAGAGCAAGCCAAATGGCCCTGTGCATGGGCAGGAGTGGGGTGTCTCCAGCAGGGACTTGGAGGACACTGGGACGAGAGGAAGGAGCCCGGGGCCGAGGTCAGGCAGACCTGTGTTACCTGTACTAACAGGTGTAGCGACGAGAGGGATACAGCAGCCCGGCTTCTCTGTGAGCTTGCTTAACCAAAACGAAGCCCCCACTTGTCCCCAGACCTGAGGAGCATCTGAGGAGCATCTCATTCGTGCTGTCCTCCAGGCTGGCGTGGGTTTCGGGCAGGCTGTCCCCTGGGGTCCTCCGGTGCCTGCTCCCAGCCTTCTTGAACCATTTTCACGCTGGTGGTGGAAACAGAGAACCGCTTTCCCAGGAACTCCAACGAGACTCCTGGGGTTGACACCAGGTCCCTGATGGCCAAGAGACTGGAGTGTGCCGATTACCCGGCCTGGGTCCCCCGGACCCCGGAGCGCAGGGCAGGACCAGCCTGGCGGCTACGTGGGCTCAGGTCATGGACAAAGGAAAACCAGATTCTTCCTTGAGCGAAGGGGCTTCTCCGGGACTGTTTTTAAATAAGAAGCTCACACGGATAGTTGTAAGCACGACAGTATTAATAAGGCGAATACAGACTCCCCCACATCAATACGGGGGCTTTTCCCTGCCCCTGCCGGAAGCGGAGCCAAGAGTAATTAGCACCGTGAGAATGAGGGGAAGTGGGGTGATCCTACAACACTCTAATTAGCAGTTCCTAACAGTCATAATAAAACGGAAAGGAGGCTTTTGTGATCTCACCGTTGAGTGACTGCGTGACCTGGCAAAACTCTCAGCCTTGGGGAGCCGCGGCTTCCCGGGGGCGTGCCCTTGGAGCGAGTGAGTTCATTGCTCCTTGATGAGGTTGGAGGGGAAGAGCAGTGCTTCCATGGAGTGCAGAGCAGGAAGGGAGGTCTTCCTCGTCACTGGCATTATCACCGCCGACAAGAAGATGGAGAAGGCACCCATCAGAGCTTCATTTAGGCAAATGCTGACTTAACACTATTTTCTTGGCTGTTGTCGCCATTGTCCTCATTTGGCACAGTTTTCCGGGGGAAGCTTGTGTTCATTCATTGTGAGCTGGTCTGTGCAAAGCCCTCTGGGTACCGGGCACGTGAGAGAGACCCCCAGGAAGTCGGCGGTCTCTTCCCCCCGGGGAGCCGATCTTCCAGCAGAAATGAAATAAAGTGGCCTGGGTTCGAGTCCCAGCCAGGGAACTGCCCCCCAAAACAAACAAACAAACAAATGAAAAAAAAAACAAATGAAATAAAGCAGAAGCTAGTTCTGAAGGAAGGGGCTTATCTGTGGTGCAGTAATTCATCGTGAACTCTAACTGATTTCATTTGAAAGCGCCATTTGCATACATCCCAAACTGCATAGGTCATCAAAGTTCAAGACCACCCCCCACCCTGAGTCCTTGCTGGGCTGGGGTGCAGGTGTGCGTACAAGTACCTCCTGGCTAAGTGACACATGATTGTCTAGGGGATAGGTGATTTTCTCTCTTTTTAAAATTTTTTTCAACTTTGTTGAGGAATAACTGACAACTATAATCATATATATATTTAAAGCGTACAACGTGATGACGTGATATACACATACATTATAGAATGATTACCAAGATCAAGATAATTAACACAAACATCCCCTCACCCAGTTAACTCTGTGTGTGGTGGGGATACTACCTAGATCTACTCGCAGTCCCTTTCGTATGTACACGGTGTAATACCATAGTCACCATGCTATACTGTATTACTACCCGTGGTCACCCTGTTGTACATTAGATCCTTATTCTTTTTACAACTGAATATGTGTACCCTTGACCTCCACCACCCCATTTCTCCCTCCTCCCAGCTCTTGAAAACTATCATTCTAATCTCTGGTTCTGTGAAATTGGCTTTTTTTTTTTTTTTTTAGATTCGCATGTAAGTGATACCATGTAGTATTTGTGTTTCTGTGTCTGGCTTATTTCACTTAGCGTAATGCCCTCCAGGTTCATCTATGCTATTACAAATGGCAGGATTTCCTTCTTTGTCGTGGCTGAATAATATTTCTTTGTGTGTAGGTATACCACATCTCCTTTATCCATAACTTGGCCATTGTGAATAATGCTGCAGTGAATAGGGGTGTGCAGATGTCTCTTCAAGATGACGGAACTCAATAGCAAAAAAGCAAATAATCCAATTAAAAATGGGCAAAGGACCTGAATAGACATTTTTCCAAAGAGACATCCAAATGGCCAATAAGAACATGAAAAGGTGCTCATCATCACTAATCACCAGGGAAATGCAAATCAAAAACTACAATGAGTTATCACCTCACACCCCTTGGAATGCCTATTACCATAAAACGAAAGATAACGAGTGTTGGCAAGGCTGTGGAGAAATTGGAACTATTATACACAGTTGGTGGGAATGTAAATTGGTTCAGCCATTATGGGAAACAGCATGAGATTTCCTCAAAAAGTTAAAAATTGAACTGCCATGTGATCTAGCCCCCCAACCCCCCGGCTACACTCGTATATGTGAAGGGATTGAACTCAGTATCTCAAAGAGGTGATTGGCTCTTGATTCATGTGCCAAGTTCAGAGTCTAGGTGGGTTGCCGGCGTGGAGAGGACGGCAGGGTCATGTGTTTACTTATCAAGCACGTTGAGTGGTTGGGAAGATCCAGGCCCCTAGCAAGGGTTACGGGGGATTAAAAGGGTTGAAAGCACAACCTCTACTTGCAGCGTCTTGAGGAAGGTGCCAGTTGCAGACAAATACCAAGAAGCAGACAACATGCTGTAAGACAGGCACACCCAAACTGCAGCCCAGGACAGCTGTGCACGTGGCCCACCACGAATTCTTAAAGCATTATGAGATTTTTTTTGCCACTTTTATTTAGCTCATCAGCTGTCATTAGTGTTAGTGTATTTTCTGTGTGGCCCAAAACCGTTCATCTTCCCATGTTGCCCAGGAAAGCTTGGACACCGCTGCTGTAGGAGGACACGGAGGGCTCAGACCTTCTGGCGGTGAGATGATCCAGGCAGGCATCTCGGAGGAGGTGGCACTGAAAGCGTCAGGACTGAGGGAGGCATTCCAGGGAGAAGCTGGAGGTGCAGCGTTGGGAGGCAGTGAGGAGAGCAGCTGGCCCAGGTCCGTCAGAGTCAGAGGTCAGGTGTGGTTTGAGTCGGTGGAAAGTGGGGTGCTGTTAAGGAGTTCTCAGCACCAGGGATATCACTGCGGCCACCGGTTCCTTCATAAAGCGGGGGGGGGGGGGGGGGGGGGGGGGGGGGGG
>PVJL010020029.1:0-12793 GCA_004026885.1 Lyroderma lyra
CATTTGCTTGGAGTATTGTATCCCATCCTTTCACTCTGAGTCTGTGTTTGTCCTTACGGCTGAGGTGCGTTTCTTGGAGACAGCATATGGATGCATTCTGTTTTTTAATCCAGTCTGCTACTCTGTGTCTTTTTATTGGTGAGTTCAGTCCATTGACATTTAGAGTGATGATCGATATGTGAGGATTTCCTGTGGCCATCACTTATTTCTTTCTTTGATTTTTGTTTGTTTGTTTGTTTGTTTGTTTGTTTTTGTTTCTTTCTTGTTGCCCCAACTTTGTTCCATTTGTCCTGATGTTTTGTTTCCGGTTGAAGAGCCTCCTTCAGTATTTCTTGGAGTGCTGGCCTCGTACTGGCAAATTCCCTCAGCTTCTGTTTGTCTGAGAAGGTCTTTATTCCACCTTCATATCTGAAAGATAATTTTGCTGGATAATTTATTCTTGGCTGGAAGTTTCTCTATTAAATTTTTGAATATTGGGTTCCATCTCTCCTGGCTTGTAGAGTTTCTGCTGAGAAATCTGATGCCAGCCTGATGGGTTTTCCTCTAAAGGTTATAGTTCTTTTTTCCCTGGCTGCCTTGAGAATTGTCTCTTTGTCTTTAGTTTTGGACATCTTTAGTACCATGTGTCTTGGAGAAGATCTGTTGGGGTCCGGGTATCTGGGGGACCTGTTTTCTTCTTGAACTTGGGGTTCCAGATCTTTCCATAGGTTTGGAAAGTTCTCATCTATGATTTGTTTCAGTATGCTCTCTGTAGATTGCTCTGCCCCCTCTTCTATTCCTATTATCCTGATGTTTTGTCTCATGGAGTCGGATATTTCTTGCAGAGTTCTTTCAATCCTTTTGGTTCCATATTCCCTCTCTTCCTCTTTCTGAGCTGTTTCCACGTTCTGGTCTTCAATATCACTAATTCTTTCCTCCATCTGGTTGGTCCTGTTTCCTATGACAGTTATTTCATTTCTCACTTCTTTTATGGTATTATTTATTTCTCATATTTCTGTCTCAATCTTTCTTATGTTTTGAATTTCTTTGTTAAAGTGTTCTTTTTGTTCACAGAGTTCCTTTTTTATGTCATTTATATCTTTTTTTATATTATTTATCTCAGCTATGGTGTTCTGCCAATAGGTTTTCATTTCTCTCACAGCCTTTAGAATGGCTGCTTTAAATTCTCCGTCACTTAAGTGAGTCCCTTCCAGTTGTAACAGGCTATCTTCTAGGTGAATTTCATGTTTTCTGAGGAGTTTTAGTTTTTAAGGAATTCATTCTGTCCGCTGGGATCTTCCTCTTTGACATGAGGGCTTTATTTATGTTCAGTGCCCAGATTATTGCTTTTGTGGTGTCTTGCTGTACGGCAGACACTAGGTGGCACTGGGGGGCAAGTTTTGGGGAGGGGGGCTGTTTGTTTCTTGTTTGTGATCTCCTACTGCGTTTGGAGGCTATGCACATATATCCTGGGGAGAGGCCAACAAAAGGCTTTTGCTGGGGAAGCTGTTTTTGCTAGCTGGGGTGAATGCTAGCAAATCAAATCAGTCTTTCTTCCCAGCCCTGATTCAGTACCTGGCTGTCTAAAGGCTCACACTGGTTTCAGAACTTTGGGGTGCACGAGAAAGTGCCCGCTCCATAAGTCCAAAGCTGTGGGCCTGGCCTGAGACAGCAGGGTCACCTTTGCAGCAGGCTGGGAACAGGAACTGCAGCCCTGTGTAGGTCTCCAGGGGGCTTAGAGCTGGGGTGTTATTTTTGCAGTTCAGAGTCCTCGCTCAGCCCTTCTACCTCTCAAAAGTTCAGAGGCTGGCTCCCAAACTCCTTCTGTCCCCAGCTCCCCAGTCTCTCTCCCCTCCCCCAAACTGCGCAGCTCCGAAGAGTCAGCAGGGATCGCGTCCCGCGTTGTTCATCTCTGCTCCCTTCCCTCTCCCCGACTCGCCCCCTTCTCGCCAGCCTTCAGGTGTTTACTTGCGATTTGTGGATTTCTCAACAGCTGGTTTGTCACTCAGGGTCCTCTTTCTTGGCTCCTGGATGGCCGTTCAATTGTGTTTTCTGGGAGAGGCTTTAGGAACCTCCTCTCCAGTCGCCATCTTGTCTTCTCTCTCTCGTATAAAACTTTTTTACATAAACAAAATGATTATATTTCAGGGTATTATTTTGCATATGGATATTATTATCGATTTCTAGAGTTACACTTTTAACTCATAAGCATAAATAAAAGAAAACCATTTGTATAGATATGGAATTAGTACTACCCATGTATAATGCACATCGTTCTTGTCCTCTCACACACTTGGGCAAAAAAGTGCGTTATACATGGCAAAAAATGGTAATAGGTGGCTAAAGGCCTTTTCAGTGTGAAATCATTTTGTATGTGTTTAAAATCCAACAGACAATGTGATTAAATATTTACCTACCATCTACTGTATTAATAATTCAAAGAACCCAGAAATGATTATGAAATCAGCACTGCTTTAATCTAGTAAGGAAATAGATGGAAATGCAAGTCACCCGGAAGCATTTCTTGAACTCTGCCACATACCATATGTGCTTCCACAATACCTTGCATTGACTAAATTCTACTGATATACAGAGGAGAATACAGTTCCAGTCACATGGTGAACTCTCAGTGTGTATTTGTCAAATAAAAGAATGATGATAGTTAATCAACGATCATAGTGGGGTGCATGCTGTGATAAGGGGTGGACACTGATAAGAATGCATATATACTGAAGGGAGCTTCTGAAGAATGACTTCTGAACTGATGTTGAGTTATCTGGGCAAAAGCCAGGAGTGTGGGGTTGGAAGTCGGAATACAGAATGTGTAAAGTCTTGGAGAGGTGAAGCATTATAAGTCTGAAAATTAACAATGGCTGAAGTTTAGAATGCTGAAGGAAGAATGAAGAGATAGACAGGAACAGTGTGAGCCCTTATTCCAAAGCTGAGTTTAAGAAGTTTGGATGTTCTTCTATAGAAAGCCATTAAAGAATATTAAACAGAAAATTGCCATGATCACCCTACATTTTAGGAGATTACTATGCATTGTGGAAATTACAGTGGGGACGACCAAGACTGGAAGTGGGGAGAACAGGTGAAAGGCCATTACTGTGTTTGGGAGGAAAGGTGCTTATGGCCTGGGCTGGAGTGGTGGCAATTTATGTGGTGAGAAGTGGACAAAATTTTTAAATATTAATGAGCTTGTATTAACATGATTTAGTTACTCAGTGGATGTAAGCAGGAAAGGAGAAGCCAGGAGAAGAAATTACTCCTCTGTTTCTAATTTGAGTACCTAAATAGATAGTGGCTTCATTCTGTGAGATAGGAAATTCTCTTAAAAAAAATGGACTAGGTGAGGAAAGGTCATGAGTTCAGTTGTGCATATACTGAACTTACGATGCTTATAAAGAAACTCAGGTAGAGATAGCCAGTAAGTAGTTGAATATGTTAGTTAGAATCTCAAGAGAGCTTCTCTAGGCCAGGCTCATCAGCATGTTGGTCATAATTGGGACCACAGGAGCAAAATAAATTTCCTAAATAAAGTATATAAAGTGAGAAGAGAAGAGGGCATAGGGCAGAATTTTGAGGAACCCCAACATTTCAGGGATGGGTAGAGGAGAAGAAGCCTGTAAATAAAACTAAGAAAGGACAACCAGATCGAACAAAGATAGAGCAAGTGACAAAATGATGTACACTTTAAGGGGAAGATGACTTCCAGTTCTGTGGTGTATCTTGAAGGAAGCTTTACTTGAAATGACATTTAAGCATTTACAAAGAAGAAATGCAGTGGGAAGGTATTCCAAGCAAATGAAAGGAACAATGCCTGCGAGACCAATTAATGATTTATTTGACTGAAATGTAGGGTCAAGAGAACTAGAGAGAAAGCTAACAAGATATGCCATGTTGTAGACAACCTTGAATTCTGGGAAAGTTAGTAACTTTATTCCATAGATGAGAAAAACCATTATGTTTGGTGCTAAGGGAAAGATAAGAATATAAAACATGCTCTGAACCCTATAATACTATATTTTGGAAACTAGATCTAGTTACCTGAAAAGAGTAAAAGTTCAAAATAACATTTGATTAATGAGAACAAACACTAAATACTACAGAAATTTTAGCAGCAACAAAGTCCATTTGAATTGTAGTAGGAATTTAGCCCAGATTTGTATTGTCCTGATTAAATAATAATGCCAGCTAGTTATTATCTTTTTAAAAAACTGATCTAATTTCAATGCTCTTTATAAAGAATATGCTCTTTGTGGGTAGAGCTGTCAAATTTGTTCAAAAAAGACTTATGCTGTAGTTGTTTTTACTTGATAGTCTTCAATGTAAACTCAAAAAAAGTTCTTTTGTCTGAAAGGTAGCAATAGTTCCAAAGATTCTAAAGCAGTACATACTCATGATACAGATATTGATGCATTTGCTTTACCCTACATTTACTTAATAAATATATGTTCAACGTCTCTTTTGTGTCAGTGATGTATAGTGGCTAAGTGCATGTAATACATATTGAAACACACTTGAATTCAAATTCCAGTTCTGCCACTTTCAATGGAAGGAAAAAAACATGTCAGTCTCATTCAGAACAATTTATACTTAACTCTGTATGCATTATGATTTTTAAAAATATCAGTTATGTATCCAGTTGTTAATGCTACTTTCAGATTTAATTGATATTTCTAAAAATCTGTGTGTGGGGTGTATATGAAGAATGATTTTAAAATATTTATATTTAGCTAAGCCACAAAGTGAATCATCCACATTTAGACTAAGAATCGATCATAAATTTTTGCTGGATGATATGTGGTGTGGTCACTAGATGTCACTATGTCACTATTGCACAACATTGCTGCCCGCCCTCCCCCTATACAGTATACAGTTCAAGACCACATGGCAGGGAAAGATAAAAAATGTTTCTATTAAGTGACATACATGTATACATACATGATATCTCACTGGATATAAATTCCCAAGCAGCATGTTTTGGTATTCTCTCTTCCTGTTTCTTAGGAGTTCATATGAAAATGGAAGCATAGACAAAATTGATAAAGGCCTTAAATCATCTGACATCCTCTCTCCCTACCACATTTTATAAGTTTGGAATTGAGGTACAGGGAGGGGAAGTAAATAAATTTACTCAATATTATATAGCAAATTAGAAGTGGGGAGCTTAGTTTGCCCAAGTATTTTTATAATACCACACTATCCATTATTAATGTGTACAATTAATAATGCTAATAAAACTAGCATTTGTTTTTAAAGTAGTGAAAATTTTTGATGGATTTGTTTTAAATTATATTTAGCAATATAATTTGTTTTAAATTATATTTAGCAATATATTATCTGTGTGCATATTTCTAATGAAAATTATCAGTTGAATTCCATAGCTTTTGCTGTGAACTATATACAAATATCTCACTTTATTCTTCTAATAGTAAGATATGTATGTATATGTATATGTATGTATACTTTGCCTCATTCTTAAAAGAGTTTTAAGAAGCTTATTGAAATAATTATAGCATACAGATTAAAAACTGAGGTGATCATAAATGTAAGATACTAGAATATAAACTGCTATGAAGTTTGCTTTTTGTTAGTACACAACAGCATGCCACAATGTCCAGTAAACTCAATTTAGTTGGCTGTTCTCAAATTTGACTGCTCTCTCTACCTGTGAGTACGAAGTGAGAAAAGTAGATAGGTAGTGTGCCCATTAACAGAGGATGAGATATTGTCATTTACCCAAGATCATACAACTGATATATCTGTGATTTCAAAGCCCTCATTCATTCCATGATGCCAGCTATCCAGACACCTAGTGAGAAGACTCCTAACAGCGTACAGTGACTATAACCCTTAAATGCCTGGATTACCACTATTACTTCTGAATTAAACAAGTAGGCTCTTGCTTATATCAAATTTATTTCATATAATTGCACAGAGTTCTTGACAAGGTGTTCTGCTATCAATAAATTTAACCCTTAAAATGAGTTACTAAGAGAAAGAAAATGTATGAATTTAATTTATTTTCATTTTAAATTTTTAAAATTTTATTACATTATGGAAATAAGCTTTTAAAAACTCATCAAATAAATGAGACAGAGGTGTCCAAGGGAAGCGAGAAGTCCGAAGGAAGATGGAAGTAAGAAGATGATAGAGTGAAGAAGAAAGCAGACAGGCACGGGATTCAGGAAGAAAGAAGAGGGTGATGGGGAGAGAGCTAAGGCCCATACTGTCTGCCTCGCCTGCTTCCGGTCCCTACGCGACTCGAGTGTCCGGTTTCTCTTTCAGTTATATCATTTTTTAAATGAAATGAGTCCATGTTAAGTTATATGAGTTTTTTACCTCCTTTCCAATTTAGTTATATTTTCATTCCATAGAAGTTTTATTGTATAATGTTCGGGAGTTAGACTGAAGAGAGACATTTTTAACTATTCTACCCACACCATAGTCTCACTTTTTCAGTATAGATAAGGATAACAAATGAAAATGTCAGGGAGTCAGGTCTATAAAAGGCTAAGTCAGGAAGAAGGCAAGATGGTGACTGGAGAGGAGGTCCCTAAAGCCTCTCGCCTCTCCCAGAAAACACAATTGAACGGCTATCCAGGAGCCAAGAAAGAGGACCCTGAGTGACAAAATGGCTGTTGAGAAATCCACAAATCGCAAGTAAACACCTGAAGGTTAAAGAGAAAGGGGCGAGTTGGAGAGAGGGAAGGGAGCAGACTACAACAGGATCCAAGCTGCGCAGCTTGGGGGAGGGGAGAGGCCACTGGGGAGCTGGGATTTGGAGCTGCATGCTGGGGACGGAGTTTGGGAGCCAGCCTCTGGAAACTTTTGAGTGGTAGAAGGTCAGAGTGAGGACTCTGAACTGCAAAGAACTCTTTGACACAGCTCTAAGCCCCCTGGAGAACTACACAGGATGGCAGTTCCTGTTCCCAGCCCGCTGCAAAGGCAACCCTGCTGTCTCAGGCTAGGCCCACAGCTTTGGACTTGTGGGGCGTGCGCTTCCTCATGCACACCAGGGTTCTGAGGGCGGTGTGAGCCCATAGACAGCCAGATGCTGAATCAGGGCTAGGAAGAAAGACTGATTTGATAGCATTTACCCAAGCCAGCAGAAACAAGCCTCAGAACAGCTTCCCCAGCAATGGGACTATATCAAACTAAAAAGCTTCTGCACAGCAAAAGAAACCATCAACAAGGCAAAGAGATAGCCAACTGAATGGGAGAAAATATTTGCAAATAATGCATCAGATAAGGGTCTAATATCTGAAATATATAAAGAACTAATAAGACTTAACAACAACAAAACAAACAACCCAATTGAAAAGTGGGCAGAAGAACTAAACAGACACTTCTCCCATGAAGAAATACAAATGGCCAGCAGACATATGAAAAAATGCTCATCCTCATTAGCTATCAGGGAAATGCAATCAAAACCACAATGAGATACCACCTCACACCTGTGAAAATGGCTATTATCAACAAGACAAGGAATAACAAGTGCTGGAGAGGATGTGGAGAAAAAGGAACTCTTGCACACTGCTGGTGGGAGTGCAAACTGGTACAACCACTGTGGAAGACAGTGTGGAGGTTCCTCAGAAAATTGGGAATGGAGTTACCATTTGACCCAGCAATCCCCCTTCTGGGGATCTACCCAAAGAACTTGAAAACCTTTGTCCACAAAGACTTAGGTACCCCAATGTTCATTGCAGTGCTGTTCACAGTGGCCAAAACATGGAAACAACCAAAGTGCCCTGCGACAGATAATTGGATAAAGAAACTGTGGTACATATACACAATGGAATATTACTCAGCTATAAGAAAAGATGAAAATTGCCATTTGCAACAACATGGATGGACCTGGAGATCATCATGCTAAGTGAAATAAGCCAGACAGAAAAAACAAAGAACTGTATGACTACACTCATATGCGGAATATAAAACTGAAAGCAAAGAAAAAAGAAATGAAGAAACAAATAACCCATGGACACAATCAATAGTTTAATGTTTGGTGATGAGTAGGATAGGGAGGGGAGAAAGGGGAGGGGTGGGAGAGGAGGGAGGGGGAGCTAAATATAAGGTGATGGAAAGAGAACTCACACTGGGTGGTGAACTTATTATACATCAAGTTGACAATGCACCGTAGAATTGTATGCCTGAAACCTATGTAATCCTTGCTAACAGATGTCACCCCCATAAGTCTAACAATAAAAATGAATTTAAAAAAAAGGCTAAGTCAAGGTACCCTGCAAAATGCACAGTTGTCGTATCCCCAATGTTAATATTATATATTGATAAGAAAGCATGAATATACTTTTGTATATGTAACTCTGATATTGACAGTAATAACATGAGTTATAAGATTTGGTGGTTTCGTACATTCATGAAATTGTATGGAAAGTATATTTCTTAAAAGATTTCTTTGTTTTACTTCAGAATCTCGAAGTTGGTGAACCTGAAGAATCTAAGGAAACTGCCTCCTCAGAAACACAGGTGGAAATGTGTTCTCATCTTCTACACGGAAAATTGAATAAAATGGTAACAAATGGTATGTGACATAAGAAATGTAAATGGAGAGAAAGTGAGAAATGCATTTGATAAATATTAAACAACAGGCTTGCAAAGCCAATGCATAATCTACATACTCCAGATCAGATGATCAGCTCTATTACAAGCAGTATGTAGACAAAGGAAATGTTTCCTTGATTATGTCAAAAATAATAACGATTAGCAGATTTATATTTTAATGTTTTTCATGACTTTTTATGTTAAATTTCAGATGATTAGAAACGTCATTGATTAAAGATTTTTATTTAAAACCTACTTTTCACATTTAAGTTAACTAGAAGGAACATTATACATATGACAATATTAAGATTCTTATTAAATTAGGCCCCCAATTTTAAAACAGCTGCTGCTTTGTAAAGACTTGTCTGAATTTGGCTTTCCCACTGAAAATTTAAAGGATCTTATTGTCACCAAATATGTAGGAGTTTCCTTCATTTTTTTCTAAATATTTTATAATTAAACATAAAGAGGGAGAGATTTTGACCTCTGTAAGTACAGAGTCTATAGAGGGAAAAAATACTCTAAAATATGAAGAATAAGTAATTAAAGTCTTAAACTTTTCTTATTTGCTGTTTGCTAACTTTAAAATTTTGAAAGCAAGTTGATTGACTTTTCATTTAGTAAAGGTTGTTTTTACTGAACATCAGTATTTTTAAGGCCCTGAATCTCAACTAAACTTGAGTATCTGCCAGTGTAAGTGATTGGACTCCTTTATACATATAATTTCTGCACATAGCTCTTATATGCATGTTCCCATGACCCTATTTAGTGGGCAGTTTCTATAGAATAATAGTTACAAATAGTCCAGGGCCTGTGGAAGAGAGAAAAATGTACTGGGCACCAAAGATTTTCCATTTAGGTTGAGGACTGCAGGGATAACAAGAGTATTAAGGATAACTAATTGAGGATAACAAGAATATTGAAACTGCAAACTTACTTAGATCCATAACCCATTTCCTCCTTTGTTTGCTTTCACTTCTGATTTTTCAATTTTAGAGAAAATTTTAAGAAAAGGTAGGGGGTTCCCTGGTGGTGTAATGGCTAGGCTTCGGTGCTCTCAGTGTCGTGGCCTGGGTTTGATTTCCAGCCAAGGAGCCACCCCACTCCCATCCCCACCCCCAAAAAAAAAAAGAAAAAAAAGGAGCTTCCCCATTTCTGTCTTGGGGTTTATATCCGTGTACTCTTTTTTACTTTCTGTCTCTCTCACACACACACATACACATGCACACCCTATGTTCCCCCTAAAGAAACCCTAAAAATAGCATATTCTCTGGATGATAGAAAGAAAGCAAGCTGCAGTTTCTCTGCAAGTCATACTTAATTTACGAATTCCACAGTGTATATAAGTTTAAAAGTAAGCAATCTAAACCCTCAATCATACACAGAAATCAGTTTCAGCACTTTCAGTCACACTGTTTATGTTTCTTCTTGGGAGGTAGCTCGCCTAGTCCCAAAGAGATGGTTATTCTAGGCCAATCGGTGTAGATTTTAGGCTGTTCCTCCTATTTTGTTTCTTTTTAGTTGACTTTCAATAAAGGTACTAACTTAGTTTCATAAAGCTGTTTTCCTTTAGATAAATGAAAGGAAAGCTTTGTCATACATTTATCTATGATTTTCAGATAATCTTGGTGCCAGAATTTCTCTATTAAAATTGTCTCAATTTTATAAAGTAAGCAGTCTTGGAAGTTTGGAGGTAAAAAATAATATCCCCAGACTTCCAGATTCTGGTCCAGCATTATCATTGCATCCCAACAACAGATAAGATGCTGAACAAACTTAAAAATGGACAACTCTTACTTCCATCTAAGAAGTGTGGTCACAGGGCAAATTACTGCCCCCCAAATCAGAGATGGGCAGGTGTGTACAGAAAATCATAACAGAGCAGAAACCTCTGTGGGAACTAGTACCAGGGCAGGAAAATCAAAATTTTAATTGAAAATGGGCTGAAGGTTTAATATGGACAAGTCTGAGAGTTAAAAACTCCAGAGGAAGCGTAGTCATGGTGTGGTGGGAACACATTTTTGTGAGTTTTGCTACTGACAGGTGCAGGGGAGGGGTTAACCACAGTGAAATACACCAGAGCATTCTGATCTTCTTAGTAAGACCTGTCCTCAAGAGAAACTGTTATCAGGGACTAACCTATAGAGGTTTTATCAGAGCTGAACCCACCTGGAAGAAGAGAAATACCAAACTCCAGTCCCCTATAGCCAGCCATCCTGTACAACCTTAGGGGATACAAATAAAATAAGGCAAAAAACCTGAGAGGTACTCATGAAGTTCACAGCCCAGGGGCACAGGCTTACTAAAAGACTGAGACCGAATCATAGGACTTATAGAATACTTCTCTTCCCTCCACACCTTACCACCACATTACCAAGGGTCCTTTTACCCAGGATGAAATGTTATCCTTTAAACAAAAATATACTCAATATATTAAAAGGCAACAAACAAACAAAAAACAACAAATAAAAGAAAACACACTTTGAAGAGACAGAGAAATCATCAGAACCAGACCCAGCACGTGGTGGCAATGATAATGAAATTTTCAGACCATGAATTTAAACACTATGGCTAATATATTAAGGGCCCCCATGGAAAAGTAGACAACATATAAGAATAGATCGGTAATGTAAGTAGAAAGATGGAAGTCCTAAGAAAGCATAAAAAAATGTGAGAAATTAAAAGTACTATAACAAAAATGAAGAATACCTTTGATGGATTGGCTAGTAAACTGTACACAGCTAAGGAAAGAATATCTGAACTTGAGCGTATGTCAATAGAAATTTCCAAAACTGAAAAGCAATTGGGGACTTCAGCAACCCTTTATCAGAAATGGACAGATTCAGCAGGCAGAAAATCAGTATAAGGACGTAGTTGACCTCAACAACACCATCAATCAACTCATTATATTTTCATGGCATTTTAGAAATGTAACAGTTATGAGGAATATTTATCACTTTAAAGGATTCGCATAGTTTAAAAATATTTTTGAAGTAAAATCTTTGTTTAAAACTTGTCCCATAAATTGACAGGCATTTTGGAATATATGTTAAACATATATTTCTTCAACTATACTAGCAAGCAACATTAATCTACACTCTATAGGACTTCCTATTAATATGATATTTCATAAAGTAGACCTTATAGCTATATATGTCTATATAGATATATAGATATGGTTTTTGTGTTTTTTTTTTTTATATTTCAGGAGTTTTCCTTTTTATGTTATTCTGGGTAATCTGCTTAATCTCAGGCTTTGACAGTCTCTTTATGGAAAATATACTTGGACTGTTAATTGTCTTCTTTGGTGCCATAATTGGGGAAAAATGTATGGAACTCATGAGAATACTTTCAGGAGCTCGTCTTCCACCTCTTTTTGGTAAGGGTATAATTAGCTCTCATTTCTCTTTATTGACTATATGTAAATTATGAACAATTCTAGTTGGAGTAGATATAATTTAGAAATACTTCAATGTAATGTGATTTATATAGCTTCTCTATATATGTATATACTGTATATCTGTATATATAGATCATTTTATCGAAATATATGTTCTTTTTATACACACAGATTTTTTGAAATATATTTTTAAATAATTTACTCAATATGGGATTCTTGTTGCTTTATCATTTAATAGAACATTTTTAACCTAATTTTAAATGTACTATAGAAAAGGAAAAAAATTGGAAAACACTGAATTTTCCATAGATAATCTAACTCTCAAATACAATGATGAGATTCAAATGTTAGTGACTAGGGCACCAAAACGTCTTATGGTTTTTGAATAAGCCATTTTCTCCACTATGTGTATTCCTGGAGCCATCCCCTGCCTGAGTGGTGGTATGCCCTATTTTTCATCCACCATTATTACATAAATCTCCAGCTGGTCAGAGGAAAATTGGTGGAAGAACTTCTATCAGAGGTGTCTCATATCTTCTAAGTATTAAATACATCCAAATATTCAGTATATTGTCAATAGGTAGAATGTCCCCATTTATCCTAATACCCTTTCTATGTCCAGAACTCCCTTTCAGCACCTCCTAAGAATTCATTGAATCTTTTTTTCCTCCTTTCCAAAACTTGTATTCTTGCCCTACTTTAGGCTGTTTCTAACTATTACATGTACGAGGGCAGAGGCTTTTAATTGGCCCCTCCTCATTTTTATGTCTGTTTAATTCACCAAGACTATCACATAGAAAATGCAAGACTCATTATGCCACTTCTGCCTTAAACTTTCCCATGGTG